>CAUYQU010074437.1:0-68087 GCA_963574635.1 Cheracebus regulus
TAATTACTATAAACTAGGCACAGCTTCATTTATTAAATATGCATTAATTTATTTAAACCTTACAAAAAGCTTACGAGGTAGGTATTATTTCATTCAGTTAGAATCTTTGCAGGAAAGGAATGGCTCAAAATAAGATAATAAAGGGACTATGGCAAAGAAACTATGCTGAGGCATCTAGATCAGCAATTTTGTTAAGCTTTTTCACCCTGAGAGCCAAAGGGATGAAGAGAGAAGGTATGTGATGAAGCCAGAGTTGGAGACATGATGTGAGGCTCAGTTGGCAGGTGCTGTAGTCCAGAAGGGTTGAAGATGTTATCAAAGACAGGAAGGAAAAAAGACAAATTCTCTCTCTGAAAAACTGATTCTTGACATTATGCACATCATTTCTGCTTACATCCCATTGATGAGAACTTACCCTTGGTCTCACGCCTAGATGCAAGAGTTCCTGGGGAACTTAAATTCCATTGTTAATTATCGATAGTTATGTACTAAATAAAATCTGAGGAGAAATTATACTGGAGGACCGAGGGGAATTGTTGACATACTACTCATCCAAGGAAACTGAAAATAGGGTGTGGTAGAACCTGGCACTAACTAGCTTTCTCAATTTGGGAATCTATTAAATCTCTCACTTCTAAAGTTTATTCTTTTTTTTTTTAACTTTAATTCATTTACAATGTTGCTTGATACAAACTGCTGATTTAATATGCTTTGAGAAAGTGAGTAGAATTTTGTACTGAAATCTAACTTCTATATACCAAAATGTGCTAAGTATCTCTCTTTAGGATTATAGGCAAATGTCTTTTTAAAAAATGCCTTTAGGATTCCTGTCAGTCATAGTGCATGAGTAATTTAGTTTGATGAGGTTTGGATTCAGTGTCAATCAATATCTGCTGAACAAACAACACAAAACTTATGTTTTGTGTCTTCATGTGTTGGTTGAAGTCTCAAAACTCAGACAGTTGCTAACACATTAAGAGAGCAGTAGTTCTCAAAGTGTAGTCCTCCGACCAGAAGCATCAGCAAATTCTTGAGCTGAATTAGATCCTCTGGAGTTGCAACCAGGGAGATCTTTTAATAAATTTTCAAGGTATTTCATAAGTATGTTAAAAACAGAATTACTGACCTAGATCAAGTTACTTGACCTTATAGAACCTCAGTTCCATCCTCTCTCAGAAACAATAACTGTAACTGCATTTTAGAGTTATTTGGAGAATTAAACAGTGTAACACAGGTAAAGCCTTTAATAAGGTCTGGCAAAGAGTAAAGGTACAATAAATATTAGCAGCTTGCTTTTTGTAAAAAATTTGTAGTCTTTGGTCTATTTTTTTTATAGGGAATATGCAAAGAAAAATATTGAGTAAAATTTTTATGAATAATTATTTAGAATTCAGAAACTATGCCTCATAATTATACTCCTATTTCTTTTTCAACTCTTTAGTTTTCGGGTACATGTGCAGGTTTGTTATATAGGTAAATTTTTGTCATGAGGGTTTGTCGTACAGATTATTTCATTGCCCAGGTACTAAGTTGATACGGTTTGACTGTCCACAGCTAAATTTCACGTGGAATTGTAATCCTCAGTGTTGCAGGAGGGAACTGGTGGGAGGTGAGTGGCTCATGGGGAGAGTTTCCCCTTGTTGTTCTTGTGATAGTGAGTTCTCATGAGATCTGGTTGTTTGAAAGTGTGCAGCACTTTCCTCTCTCTCTCTCTGTCGCTCTCTATCTTCAGTTGCCATGTTTACACTTGCTTGCTTCCTCTTTGCCCTTCTACTATGACTGTGAGTTTCCTGAGGCCTCGCCAGCCATGGCTGCTGTACAGCCAGCAGACGTGTGAGTCAATTAAACCTCTTTTCTCCATAAACTACCCAGACTCAGGCATATCTTTATGGCAGTATGAGAAGGGACTAATGCATAAGCCAAGTACCCAACAGTTATTTTTTCTGATCCTCTCCCTCCTCCTACCTTCCACCCTCAAGTAGGCCCCAGTGTCTGTTGTTACCTTGTGTTCATAAATTCTCATCCTTTAGTTCCCATTTACAAGTGAAAACATGCACTATTTGGTGTTCTGTTCATTTGTTAGTTTGCTAAAAATAAATGTCTCCAGTTCCATCCATGTTCCCCAAAAATACATGATCTCATTCTTGTTTATGGCTGCACTGTATTACATTGTGTATACGTACAACATTTTCTTTACAATCTGTCATTGATGAGCATTGAGGTTGATTCCATGTATTTGCTATTGTAAATAGTGCTGCAGTGAAAATCTGCATGCTTGTGTCTTTATAGTAGAATGATTTACATTCTTCTGAGGAAATGCCCAATATTGAGATTGCTGGGTCCAATGGTAGTTCTTTTTTAGCTCTTTGAAGAATTGAAATGTTGTTTTCCACAATGGTTAAACTAATTTATGCTTCCACCAACATTATGTAAATGTTCCCTTTTCTCTGCAACCTGACCAGCCTCTGTTATTTTTTGTCTTTTTAGTAATAGTCATTCTGACTGGTGTGAGATGCTATCTCTTTGTGGTTTTTATTTGCATTTTCCTAATGATTAGTGATATTGAGCTTTTTTCATATGCTTGTTGGCCATGTGTATATCTTCTTTAGGAAAGTGTCTGTTCATGGCCAGGTATAGACCTCCATGATCTATTAAGTGAAAAAAAAAAAAAGGAAGTATCTGTTTAGGAAACAATAAAATGTAGTTGTTAAAGGCTCTGAAGCAACATTGCCTTGACTCAAACCTCAGCTCAGCTCAGATCTGGGAAAATTGCTAATCCTCTTCATTTCTCTGTTTCTGTATCTGCATAGTAAGCATAATGAACAGAGTTCCTTCTGTCATAGAGCTGTTGTTAGAATAGAGAGTTAAGATAGTTGCTTTCACACGCACAAAAAAATTGAATTTAAATGTTATATTTCACAAAATAAAATTTGGATTTAAATATTATCTACTATTATTCCCAGGCAACTATGATTGAAGAAAAAGTGTTTGTTGTATTTTATTCCAGCACATTATTGCTCATACAGTGAATTCATTTCTTTCTTCTAATACTTACTTCAATAATTGTACTGTGTTCTTTCTCTTAAGAAAAACTCTCCCTGACCCCTACTTCATAAAAAATTCTTCAAAACATTTACTTTTTGTACTTGCTTACTTTCGATTAGCTCCTAAGCACTTCTCCTAGTGAACTAAAGCTGAGGAAGAATAAAATTGGGAGACTTTAAATAATCATAAATAAAAATGTATGTCTGCTCATGTTAAGGGCTCAGAACAATCCTTAAACATTCTTGAAAGTCCACTTAATTTTTTTCCACAAGTAATGTGTATTTTTTCTATAAATATAAGCTTTCCATGCTGAAGAAAATCAGGGTTTATACCTACATAAAATACTTTCCAGAATCCTAAAAGTCAATTTAACATTTCATGTCACTTTTAAAGTTTCTCTCACTTAAAGTAGAGCCACTCATGTTGTCTGGGATGTTTGGTAATTGAGTTTCTCAAGGAATATGTGACACATTGTGATGTAGTGTAAAAGGGTTTCAGAGTTATCCATTCCCAGACCCTTCATAATCCACTAAAAATACATTTCAGTGTCCCCTGACTGTGCCTCAGGAGGCCCTAACAATCTCATATTTCTTAATCTGATCTTATTTTCTGGTCATCAATTTGATTTTTCAGCGACTGGCAGCACTAGGTCTTTTTTGAATAGCCTTATGTCTATAAATCTTTACCTCTATTTTTTCAATTTTCCTCTCAGTCTATGTTGATCTTAACCCCTAAATTTTTATCACTTGTAGCCTGAATTACAGGTGACCTTTTCAATGCTGTCCATCAGGTTTCCATTTAATAAGACTGGAATGGCCCTTGTCATTTAAAAAAAGAAAAATGAGCAGTTCTGAATGAAACGAGTGGGATATAAGGAATAGAAATACACGGAGGGAGGGAGAGGGAGAGAAAAAGAGAACAGAACAGTGCTGAAAAAGTTGAAGGCCTCACTGCCTGTGTATTTTCCCTTCATGTTTAATCTATTTTGCTCCTTGTTTTAAATGAAAGATTGTTCACCATTTCTGGAATAATAGGCAATTGGAATCCCATAACAAGCCCCTAAGAATAAATTAAACACTTTATATGGCAAATTAACTATTAGGAGAAAGAAACTCAACAATTTTACTACTGGCCTATCTTTTTATAATGATAAAAAATGAAGCACTTATAATTTTGTGTTTTCTCTGTAATTTTTACAAATACTTTTGGAAATAATTTATGTTTAACAATGTTTCAAATAAGGTAAGTATTTACTTTTAAAACATCTTGTTTCTAGTCCCTTCAACCCTAATAGAACACAACAAATTGAATTATGCTGGAGAGCACCGGATCAACATCTATCTTATACAAACTAAGCTTTTCTTTTTATGTGATCACCCTCTCTCCTCCCAGTTCTCTGAAAAATATGTCAATTATGCAATTCATTGTTCAACATGCATGTATGTAGCAGGCATTTCAGTGAGTCTATGGTAACTGTCAAAAGAATAATACCCATTTTTAGACTGCATTCTAGCCTGGGCAATAAAACAAGAATCCCATTCTCTCTCCCTCTTTCTCTTCCTCTATGTTTCATTTTTTTCCCCTTTCTTTTGCTCTTTCTTTCTTTCTCCTTTTCTCTTTTTTTCTTTCAAAACGAAAAAAAAAAAGAAATAACTTTATTGTTAATCTTTGTCTCCTTTCTTTAAAAACTAACTCCATTAGTAGACTACTGTGTATTTTCAAAAGTACCACTAATTGAGTTCGCCTCAGGCTAATATGCACAAAATATTATCTCATTTTTTTTCAAAATGAAATGTTTGAGAAAATATTCAGTAATATTAGAGTATTTCTAGGAAAACACATGAAAGTAAATTTTATCCCTATTAAAGGATAGTTTTTTGAGTGAACCCCTAATTTTTATGCTTGAGCTATACATATGATGTCTACAAGATCACAACATTCTAGAGCCATGCCATACATTATGGTACCCACTAGCCACATGTGCTATTTACTCTTACATTTGAATTAATTAAAATTAAATATAATTAAAAATTCAGTTTCTCAGTCACACTAGCTGAATTTCAGTAGTCAGATGTGGCTATAGATACCATGTTGGACGGTCCAGAATAGAATATTACTGTCATCACACATTGTTATATTTGGCTGGATTTATTTTATAGTATGTTGCAGCTTTAGGTGCTGCTTTTTATATATGGTATTTTAGTTGATTGAATCAAGGGAGGCCATTTCTCATGGAAGTTTTAGCTTTGGTAGGGATTCAGATTGAAAAGAGATGAATGTCTGAAAGAAACTTTATAGAGGCATTCACCTGATTAAAACTATAGTGTACACAGTACTAGAGCAAAGACAATATGGTAGTCACCAAACTCTTTTGATCACATACTACATCAAATAAATATTTTTTAAGCACACCTCCCAATACATGTTCAGTTTTTCTTTATAAATTATGTACTTGCACCTCAGTTTGAGTATTCCCAATGCATTTGTCCAAAACCCAAAATGCTCCAAAATCTGATACTTTTTGAGTACTGACATGATGCCCACAGAAAATGCCCTGTGGAGCATTTTGGATTTTAGATTTTCAGGTTAGGAATGCTGAACAGGTAGGTATAGTGCAGATATTCCAAAATCTGAAACACTTTTGGTCCTAAGCATTTTGGATAAGGGATGCTTAACCTGTACTATGCTCACATTTTACTTGTGTTATAAACTGTGCATGTAAGTTGATATTAAAAACAATGAGTAACAATTAAATATAAATAGAAGTTCCTTTATGTAGTACTGTGAGCTGTCTTGTATATGCCTTGAACCTCATCTATCCAGTTTTGGAGTTTTGTAGTTTGTTGGGGTTTGCATCACAAGCTATAGAGAAACTAGGTTCTAGATCGAAGTTTCAAAATAAGTCACTCTTAAACTTCAATAAGCCTTATTTTTTCTTGTAAATAAACTGGGAAAAATAATATGTACCATACAGGGTACATTAAGAACTAAATGAGATAATATATGAGACATTGTTTAGTTAAGTAGTGAGTGAAATACCAGTATTTAATAACAGAAAATTGTTTGGCCTATGAAGTTCTGTGAAATCAATAAATCTTGATTTTCAGCTTTGCAATAATTTTTAACTTTGGAAAACCTAATGGCAATAGAACATATTGCTTTTCTAAACTTAGGTTATATTTTGCAGAAAAGTACAGGAAATTATATCTAAAGAGTTAAAAGACTGAATTTTTTTGTTTTATTTTTAAGAAGCCACATCATTTTTTAAAGATAGGAATATATTAATGACTGATAGAAGCACCTAGAAAGAAATGAATCCTTTGTATTCTAATGTATATTTAGTGGCTTTTGTTGTATCTAAGATTCAGAGAAGAGCTCTACCTTTCCTAAAATGTGACCCTTTAAATAATGGGCTTTCTGTTTCCTGCAGTGTCACAAGAAATTATAATCATTATTTGAGGAATGTTAATGGTGTTGAAGGTGCTGGCTTGAAAGGTGATGTGTTAACTACTTTGATGGGTGTTTTATGACTCAATTTGTCATTTTTGGAAAATGCATTGTGTTTTACTGAACGAGTTACATTTGGATAACACAATCTGCAATGGGTTTCAGGGAGAGAGGCTTCCACTTTTTAAGAAAAGCGTGTATTGTAGAGTATGTAAAAAGGTACTGCTTAGTAATCACATGTATGCTTAAGCAGCATTGTATAATCAAGCATCTAATTTCTTCAGACACATCTCACTTCTCTCACGAATCAGAAAATAATACAATTTTATTGTTAAGAGCCCTCTTATCTTTCCCCTGCAACTTAATTAATACTTGTTAAGAAGAGGTAGCTGTCAGATTAGAAATGAATTTCAGAATTTTCTATTGTCTTTTGATGGAGTGGCAATCTCAATCCTTTTATTTAGATATATTATTTTCAAGAACTTTTCAGAATGATAATTTCCCAGCTTTTCTGATTATGAAGAGAAATTTTTAGCATTTGAATAAATAGATTGAATGGTTGATTTTTTCCCCATAAAAGGAAATAATAGATAAGCCATTTAAGAAGGAAAACGATGATTTTTTAAAGAATAACTATCAAATAATAAAATTTTATTATTTTACTGGGGCAGGAGAATTGCTTGAACCCAGAAGGCAGAGGTTGCAGTGAGCTGACATCATGCCACTGCACTCCAGCCTGGACGACAGAGAAAGACTTTGTTTCAAAAAAAAGGAAATCCTATCATGGTGAATATTGGCAATTTTGTCATATTTATTCAATAATTTACTTCATATTTCTTTTTTATTGTTAGTAAGCTGGCAAAATAAAAAACATTATAATGTTCTTAGTGATAGAACATTCTTGTATTTTTCCTGATTCTAAAGTAAATGCTTCCAAAATTTTATTATTTTGCTCAAAAATGAGCAAAATTTAGGCACATCTGTGGTATTTAAAAGTGGAAAGAAATAATCCTCATAAAGCCAGTAGAGAAATAAGTCTAGATTAATTACTAACCTTTCACTTTCTTGAAATCATTCAATTCAATCTACAGATATTTAATAAATTCCCACCCAGTGTAAACACTGAGCATAACAATGAAAAGATAGACCCTTATGATAGTCCTTATATCCCAACAGAAAAGTATGAGACAAATAAAATAATTGCTAGATCTAAGGAATGTCAAAGAAATGAAGAATGGACTGAGGTAGGAAATGGCAAAAAAAAAAAAAAAAATAGAAAAGAAAAGAAACAGAAGGAACAACCACCCTACTTTGTACATAAATGTTCTGGGAAGCATTATTTGAGAACTATTATTTAAGCTGAGATGAAAGAAAGCTAGCAAAAGATTTAAAATAGATGATTGTTTTAGATATTTCACTATGTGAAGCTCCAGTATCTCTCAATAAAGTTTAAAACTTTTTCCCCCCCAAAAAGGCCATGTATACTTTTTGTTAAATTTATACATGTACCTTATTTTGTTGGCTTGTATTTATCATAAATTTTGTATTTTAAAACATTTAATGGCCTAACTTTTTTTTAGCCAGAATTATAGAAAAGTAATTCACTTTTGCATATCTGTTCTATATTTAATGATTTATTTTTAATTTTAACAATTTATAGACTGGTTTTCTGTGTAGAAAATTCTAGGCTAGGTGCCGTGGCTTATGCCTGTAAGCCCAGCACTTTGGGAAGCTGAGGTGGGCAGATCACCTGAGGTCAGGAATTCAAGACCAGCCTGGCCAACATGATGAAACGCCATCTCTACTAAATATACAAAAAATTAGCCGGACACAGTGGCACGCACCTGTAGTCCCAGCTACTCGGGAGGCTGGGGCAGGAGACTCGCTTGAACCCAGGAGGTGGAGGTTGCAGTGAGCCAACATCATGCCACTGCACTCCAGCCTGGACGACAGAGTGAGGCTTTGAGTCAAAAAAAAAGGGAATTCTATCACAGGTGAATATTGGCAATTTTGTCATATTTATTCAATAATTATACTTCATATTTCTATTTCATTGTAAGTTGGCAAAATAAAAAACATTATACTGTTCTTAGTGATAGAACATTCTTGTATTTTTCCTGATTCTAAAGCAAATGTTTCCAAGATTTTTATCATAAATAATAATGTTTGCTATAGTTTTGCATCTTAAATATTTTTAATCAGGCTGGGGCAGTTCTTATCTACTCCTATTTGATAAGAGTCTGATTCAAAAGTATCGAACTTTCAGAATGATTTTCTACGTCTATTCAGATAATTGTACACTTTTTATTATTTTCTTGCAGCGGCTTACACTAAAAGTTTTTCTCATGTTAACCATGCTTGGATCCCTGGGGTAAAGCTACTCTGGCCATTGTTGGGTTTGGCTTGCTCACTTTATTTTTTAGGACTTTTGTATCCACATTTCTGAATAAGAATGCCTTATCATTACAGTTGCTTCTGCCAGAAATGTCACTGTTTGTATCAAGGTTATACTAGCCTCATAAATTTTTACATACTAGATTGATTTGTATGAGAATGCTATTATTTGTTAATGAAGAAATGAACTCTTTTCATAATGTATTAGGAGCAGACCTTATAAGATGTTTAGGTATTAGGGGCTTAGTAATAATATTGGAAAGACTCTAAATTTTAATTGTGCTACCCATATGACCTTACTATTGTATGTATAGAGACAATCATGGGATAAGGATAAAGGATGCTTATTTGCCTCTATTCTAGGTTACAAAATCAGGGATAAGTGATGGAAGATCATTGATTCAATAGTCAACATGGGTGTCTGTTTCTTAGAGAGAGAAGTGAAATTTCTCCCTAGATTGCTTTTTAGCAATGATAAATTGCAGTGATTGAAAAAAGTTTTGACTGAATATTTTCTGGCAGCTTTTCTTAGAGAAACAGACCGTAGGGAAGCTGATTTCTCAATCCATAATTTTTATTTGATACTTTGATACAACTGTTGGTAACTATGACAACTCTAGAATTATGCTAAAGTATATTATTTATTAAATGTATAGCAGTCAAGCAGAGTTTCTTTTAACACATATTTCAATGTGGTGTACAGTTCAAACATTTTTACCTAAAGAGTTTACTTTCTTTAGTATAAGAAAGCTGGAATATATGCCCCAGTAAATCTGAGAGATACCCCTTCATGGCCAATGCAAACTCAAAATTTCTTTAAGATCTCGTGTTTAAAGTCTCATGTGACTATCCCTACTCCATAATACATTTATATTTGTTAATAAAAATAGTTTAATCTCTGTAAAATATCTATGAAAAAATTATGTTTATTCATGATTTTGGCGATCCTTAGACCATTGCTGAGTGTTGATATAGTTATAGAAATCCCAATTTTAGAAAAACACATTAAAGCATTCCTTAGTGGCCTCATCGTGAGACTATATCTGAATTGGAAGGACTTTGTGATATTAGGCAAAGATGTGCCTCTATGAAAGAAGTGATCCAAAAATGGATACGGGAAGAAAACATTTCACATAGGGGCACTGTGCCTTGTATGGTACTTGGCATGAAGCAAGTGTTCAATAAATAGTTGTTGGCTGAGTTAATATACTTTTAAAATGCTGATCTCTGACAAAATCTAAAGGCCTAAAAAGATGTTTGGAAGTCGAAAGGAATGGTTTTGGCTTTTATTCTTCTTAGATTGCTAGACAGTTTCTTTTAGTTACCAGGAAGTATATTCTAAAATGTTTTCAGAGTCAGGGGGAAAATATCCATTTGCATATTTTGTGTTAGGGTATTTACATTCCATAATTTGCAAGACACTAAAATTTCTTGGATTGGAGAGGAATAACTTATTGAGATGGTGTGGCAACCTGATTTTCTAAAATAGAGATAATTTCTGGGCTTTTTGGCTTCACTTGATTTGGAGAAGGGTCTTACAGTAATAGAAGACTTTTTGACCTGAAGCATTTCATTGTTCAGTTCACCCACTAACACTCTCAGGCTTTGTCAGAGCTATTGAGGAGCTTGCTAAGCTATTAATAACATAGCACTTTGTTTCTCTGGTGGTTTTCTTTTCTTACAGTTCCTCAATTGGGATTCCTTAACATAGGAAAAGTGAGAGAGCAGATTCATTTAGAACAGTTCTGGTGCCTTAATAAAAACCTTCTCATACTACTCACACCAGGGTACCGCATTTTACAGAGGAGAAAACTCCACCCCTCTAAGGAAATGACCTTGTCTGCATTCACACAGTTAGGATTTGAACCCACAGGACTTCAGAGCCCAGGCTTTAGATCACTGACTAATAAATGTGTGTGACTGTAAACCTTTAAAGTTCAGTAAGAAAGGAGCAAGAGGAGCAGGTAACAACAAATTGTTAATATCCTAAGGCAACTGAGAAAGACGAAATGTTATTTCTTCACAGTGGAGCTGCCTGAGTGGCCAGTATAATCTGAGTCTTGACCTAGAGCCAGCAGCATGTGTTATTAGGAGACAGGGAACTTAGCGTTGAGGCAAGTGTTGCATCCTCCTCATAACAGGTACGTGTCTTTCTCCCCACATGCAGCAGAGCACTGGACATGTAAAAATGTCCTAGAAATAAAGATGTCATCCAACTGAGCTTGATTATGTCTGATTGTTTACTTATGTATATTAGTATGTACCTTAATTTCATCTAGTGAATATTTAGTCCAATAAGGAATATCTATTGATTATAAAGATATATTTCCTTTTTATGTGGAATCTTTGGATCTGGATCTTCTGGATTTCTTAAGATTTAGTTTGGAGGGGGTACTTTTTAAATTTATGTAAACAAGAAAACTAATTGAGAAACTCTAAGTTAACTGTTAAGGTAGAATGTTAGGGAATGCCCAATGTGATATGAATCTTAAGTCCCTGCTAGACTGTAAGCTTCCAGAGGCAGGGGCCTTCCCTCTCATATTCATCCTGTGCTCTTGGTCATGTGTCTAGGCCAATGCCTGGCACATAATAGGTACTTAAAAATAAAGATTTGTTAAATGATTGTTTAATTTTCTACCCAGTTTGTTTTTCTTCCTTCTTATCGAAGGTAATAAGAAATTGTGTTGTAGTAGAGAATTGGGTGTGAAAGAGCACACATAAATACAATTAAATGTCTTATTATTATTATTATTATTATTTTTTAAAGAAAAGCAACTTAGAGGGGCCAAGATGGCCTACTAGAAACAGCTGCAGTCAGAGGCGCCCACTGGGAGGAAGGAAAATGCCAAGTGATTCCTGCACCAGCAGTTAAGTATCCAGGATCTCTCGACAGACTAGGCAGTTGGCGTGACCCACAGAGAGCAAGGAAAAGTTAATCTAGCAGACACATATTAAGAATCTGCAATATGCAACAGATTTGCTGAAACATAGCTCCCCCTACTAACCCTACTCTTATGATTCTCGTGAAGTCCCTACCCTTTCTTACTATCAAGTGTCCTTGATATATTAGATAAAAAGAAAACATAAATCAAGATGATCAAAAAGCCTTCAAGCAAGAATGTAAAGATCAGGGCTGTTTGTCATCTCCTTAATAACAAAGGTGGTTGCACCAGACTGAGTAAATAGTTCCCCGTTTTTTTGTGTCCATCCCTCCAAAAGGTAATTGTTCTCTTTTGTAGTTCTTGCCAAGTCCAGAACTATTTTTAAAGCAATTCCTAAATAGCTGCACTCTCCTGCTCAGAAGTCCAAATAAGCTCTCAAAGGCCATTGGTAAGAGGTCCTAGGATAGCCAAGTGAATTCAATGACTTCATTGTCATTTCTATTAGTAAATTTGAAAGTAAAGTTCTTGCCTCTGTAATGGACATATATTGAGAGAAATAGCATCAGAGGATCAAACTTAAATCTTAAAAGATATACCCAGTCATCTTTAAACACACTTTAATCTCTAAAAGAAAAGCCCAGTCATTTTTAAATGTTTAGTGTTAGATCAAATGTATGCACTCTGGATACATTATTTTTATATCTTGATTAGTTTATAAGTAATCCCATTTTATAAAATTTTTCTCCAAATTTAATTTGTTATAAAGTATTTTTAGAAGCTTAACTTTGTGGGGTATGTTCTTTTTAACAGTTAAAAAAATTTCTATATTTTATTTGCTACTCTAACCTTGTGAGAATACAATTCTCATCTGTAATGGTTATATATAGATATTTATGATATAATTCCCAATACCATATTTTATCAGAAAGAAAATATTATCTTTATTCTCTTAACAAGATTCCAAAATGTTCTATCACTTTAATATTTTTCATAAAGTTAATAAAATTATTCTAAGGTATTTTTTGTGAATTTTTTACTTTTCACGTTTCAGTTAATCATTTGGTTGAAAAAGCTAATAACCCATATTTTCAGAGATTTATATTTTAATATTAGGTCTGTTCTTGATGGTTATGCTTAAGTAAAGATATGTTCTTGAAAGTTTAAATTTGTAAAGGTAATATAAAAGTCAAATTTATAAAGCCACTTTCTAATGAAAATTATTAGACTACTGTGTTTCTGGATTAGTTTTACCAAAAGTCAGTGTTGAGTGTATAAGGAGAAAACCCTCCAGATTAAATGGGCTTGTGAGGTTAGTGCTCCAGTGGTGATGTTAGCTAGCAGTCATATGTTCTTTAAAAATGAAATAATATTAAAAACAGTGCATGGTATGCAGTTCTAGAGATGGTCCCATGAGTCCATGACAACAGACTGTAAGTTTTATTTTCTAGCAATAATGCTTGGATTTATCACTTTACTTTCCCCACCTGCCCATGTAACCTACAAACATTCACAACATGATGACCAGGGTTCACAATGCAGCCAGTGTTTATGGAACCCAGTGCATCTGTTTTGGCCCTTTTAATCATCAGACCGTTCCCTAGATAACTTGGAACTGAATCAGAAAAAGCAAGCCCGATCTAACAAGAAATGGAGGAAATGCCCTTCAGCTGGATTGGGATACCTCCAGTAGATGAGGTATGACATGAATCTCATGCATCTTTTATTCATCCACTCGATGCTGCCTCCTATACTGTACTTCCCATGGATGAGAAATAACAACATTTGTTTATGGTGGACTTATTTTTAGTGTGGGTTTTTTGGTTTTTTTTTTTTCATTATTTCCTTTTTTTCCTCCTTTGTTTCTTCTCAGGAATCAGCAAATTCTGTTTTCACTTTTTAAGACTAATAATAATTTTAGAGAAACATATCAGCCTTAACAGAATTCGGTCATATTCCCCTCTCAGGAAAAATAGTTTTAACTTAAAAACAATTTAGAGTTTATTCCTGCCTTTTTTAAAGAACAACAACAAAAAAAACACTCCAAAGTATAGGAATACTGTTTGTTATAAGAATAAAAACTTTTAAAAAGGTACAAGTAAACTGTTTTATTTAGCCTCAAGTGCCTCAAGGAACTAAACATGTGCTCATTGTTATTTGTATATTAAATGTATTTAATAAAGAGATTTTCCAGACAGGCTTTGTGTGGGCAGCAAGGCCGTTTTATTTCTTGCTTGGGTGCAAGTGGGCCTAGTTTGAGAAAGGACAGGGGAAGGGGGTAAGGTGGGAATTGGCTTCATAGGTTGGGGTTGTTTTTTGGGGAGGCGAGGGTGTTGCAGAGTAAGATTAGTGCCATGGTTGGGGGTAGGGGCAAGGAGTATACACGACCACAAGTTCAGTTACAGTGGCGGGTGGGGTGAGGCAGAAGAACAGTTAAGATGGCTGGGTGAGAGGTATTCGTATTATCATTAAGAACAGTTAAGATGGCAGGGTTGGGTGAGAGGTATTCGTGTTATCATTAAGAATAGTTAAGATGGCGAGGCTGGGTGAGAGGTATTCGTATTATCATTAAGAACAGTTAAGATGGCAGGGTTGGATGAGGGCTGGGCGATCAGGGACAATGGCGAACGTAGCTGAGGCAGGCAGGACTTTAGACTTTCAGGCTCCCGGCTTGCATATGGAGACGTGACACTCATTAGATTGTATCTCTCATAGTAGCTACAGTGTACCTGGCCCATGGTAGACCAAGAATATTTGTTAACTGAATGAATAAACTTCATCTTTTTAGTTCATAATTCCCACAAAGTAGTTATCTCAGTGAGCATGAACTGCTTCAGAATTTCCTAATGTTGCCCTCTTTGTCTCTGGACTTCAAGAGAAAAATTTTCAGTTATTTTTCACATCTAATTTTCCATAACTCAATTATGATACAGTCATGTGTTACTACGTAATAGGGATATGTTCTGAAAAACATATTTTTAGGCATTTTCATGACTGTGCAAATATTGTAGAGTACACTTACATTACCTTGTGATGTCATACTCTGCTACAGACCCAGGCTCTGTAGTATAGCCTGTTGTTCCTGGGCTACAAACCTGTACAGCATGTTATTTTGGTCCGCTGAAACACAATGGTAAATATTTGTATATCTAGACATAGAAAAAGTACAGTAAAACTACCATATGGTCATCTTACAGAATCACTGTCATATATGCAGATTGTCATTGACTGAAATGTTGTTATGTGGCACATGACTCTACAAAGTCTTCTGAATTTTTTCGCATTTCTAACTAACTTGATTCTGCTATATGTACAACAAACTTAAAGCTTTTGTTTAATTAAATGTGAATGACATTTGAATTACTTATAACCAGTAAAATGATTTACAGTTTTCAGATAACCCCAAAAGCTTAGCACTTCAAAATGCAGATGGTCCCTGAATTCTGATGGTTCGATTTAGGATTACTCAGCTTTAAGATGGCGTTACAGTTTCCATTGAATGTGTTTGGCTTTCTCACTATCTTAAAGTCAAAAAATCCTAAGTTGAATGATTGTAATTTAGAGACCATCTGCTGTGTTGCCAGCATTAAATACATTTTTGACTTACAGTATTTACAACAGTGGGTTTATTGGGATGTAAGAATAGCCCAAAAAGTGTCTGAGACAGGTCTTAATCAGTTTAATTTATTCTGCCAAGGTTAGGGACGTGCGTGGAGGAAATAAACATGGAACCACAGAAACAGTCTATGGTCTGTAACTTTCTCAAAAGATGATTTTGAGGGCTTCAATATTTAAAGGGGAAAAGTGGGCTGGAGGGGAAAGAGGGAAGGTACTGTTATTCACATGTTGCAACAGAAAAGGTGCATTTCTCTCAGCATCAGGGAATGGGCACTTTAAATAAGATGAGGTGAACATGGAGTAGCTACCTGTGGGGATATTTAATCTTTTTATCTGTAGCTACCTGCTTAGGAACAAAAGGAAAGGCAGCTTCTTGCATGACTCAGCTTTCAGCTTATTTTTTTTCTTTTGGCATAGTGATTGGGGTCCGATTGGAGTTTTTGTTTTCTTTCACATAGGTTAAGTCAGGAACATCCATAATTGATTGTATCCAAAGAGGTATCAAAGAAGTCAGGGTCTACAAATAAAAACAGATTTATATATTTATGTGTTTGAATGAGGAGGATTAGTCATTCAGTTTTTAGGACCAAATGTTTTAACAGTTTCCAAATGAACCACATTATTGTTTTTAGTTCAAACAAGAATTCTAAAGCAGTTTAAGCATCATCAAAACATCAATATAAAAAACTTTGATAATGGAGAGAGATCTCTCCCAAAAGAGCAGAGCTGCACATCAGCTGCTGTGAGATGCACAGTACTTCTCCAGGTTGTTTCTTACAGTTTTACTTCTTTCCTTAGACATATATCTGTAATTCTTTATTAAAAATATCAGCTCTGCTTTGGTGCAATCGGTATGTCATTGGTATATTCATATCATTTCCCAGCCTGCCCAAACCACCCAAATTAGTGTAGCAAAGTCTTTTTGGAAGCTTCAGAGCTTAACTTTTATCTTAATTCCTTCTAGCCTCCAAAAATTGTTTGCTCTGTATGCAGCTGAATGGTTTTGAATGTTTACATAACTGTCCCTCACCTTGCAGCACTATTTGGGACAGTGAAATGTATTACCACTGTTAGCCCTCAGGCCCTCGTCTCCTGCCTCACTCTACCTATTCTTCCTGTTAACCTTTTCAGCAATGCAGACTTTTCTCCCAATGCCCATCATCTAGTCAGGGCTAGACCTGCCTGATTGTGTCTTCCAGCATTGCAGTTGCTTCTTTTCAGTTTCTGTGGCATCGGGAATCTGATCTTTACCACTGTTTTTTAGTCCTCTTTTTTAAACTCCTTCAGTGCCTCCGCTTGTCTTCTGTGAAAATCCAAACAACCTGCAGGAGAAATCCCTTTAGGACCTGGCACTGCCTGCCTCTCTGTCCTTTTCTTTAGCTCTTCATCTACTTGCTCTCTAGGTATCAACCTTAAAGAACCATCTGTAGTTCTTCAGAAACTCCAAGGCAAACATGCTTCTGTGAACTAACGTCCGCAGTTTGCTTTGCATGAATGCCTTTCACATTTTCTTTTCCTGATTACTTGTTTCTTTCTCCCCGTTGATATGAGTCTGTGAGGGCAAGGTCCATTTCTTCCCCCCTCCATTTTCATTCCTAACAGACTAGATGGATACTGAGTGGAAGCTGCTGGGTCAACGAGTGTGAACCAACCAAATCCTCCCTATTGCCTTTCATGGTTGTTTCCTTTGTCTCATTTCAGATGAACTGGTTTCCTTTCTTCTCCTCTTTTGTTTCTCTCTTAATTATTTCTGCATACCTCTAACTCAGTCTTCTGCAGTACAGTTCTTCCTTGATCAAAACCTTCAGTGGATTATTATGTCTTGCAAAGTCCTTTTCATGCTCAATATAATTTCCAGCCTCTAGTGTTCAGTCTCTAATCTGCATTTACAGCTGCATTTCCCATGCTGCTTCTTGCCAACTCCAGACCAGCCTCTTGTTGATTCTTTTGTTGCACATACTGTGTCTGTATTTGTGTTTATATCATACCCTCAGGCAGGTGCTTCCTTGGCCTGGTCACTGCCTAGTGAATTAAAACTCAAATGTCCCCTACCCCACAATCAGAATTAATCCTCCATTTTGCATCTGTAAATACCACTGTAAGTTTTTCCTTCCATTGTGGTATGTATACCACTCCACTTTTTATTATAGCCTTTGGTTTTTGCTTTACTTTTGTGTATCTGTACCTACTAGATTACAAATGCCTGGAGATAACAGCTCTATCAGTTTAACCTTGAAGGCCACAGGCAGGCTAGTCCAATCAATGGTTGATACTATTCAATCAGTATGAATAGAGCATTTGCCTTGACTGACAGACATTGGTTTGAATCCCTAATATGCCACAAATGGCTATATAATCTCTGCTGTCTCTTTCTTCTAGTTTCCCAGCTTTTAATAGGAAGATAATACCAAATTTCTAACATGCTTATGCAGATTAAGTGAAATAATGTATGGAAAGCATATAGCTTAAAACAATGGCCCATGACAGAATGCAAAAAATAGTTGTGATTATTGCTGTTACTGTTAGTATAGTTATGTAGTTACTATTGTAGAAACATACTATTTTGTTTGAGCTTTTAGCATCAATGACTGTGTGGCCAATTTCTAGTTGAATATAACTGAAGCTAGAAATTACCCATTAGCCTTACTATTAAATATAAAGCTTTTTTTTTTCACTCTCTTACAGTCTTTTATCATTACTTATTTTGGCATTACAACATTTTCCTGGCAACAAGGGTTGCTTGCTTCTTCAATTTTTCCAATAACAGAGGACTAAACTGCTGTCACTATTTGTGAAAAGAAGAATTATAGCAAGCCTTAAATCCTATCTAGCCCAGTCTTTTCCATGATATTTTGCAGTCTATGAGTTGAATTTCCTATGGTTAGAGTTACTAAAACCTGCCATGTGGTTTTGGAGGGAACAGTAAAACACCAGAAGGACTTCTTTAGCCCGACAGTGGGCTATTCTCCCCCTCAGGTTAACTTTTGTTGAATAATATGTTCTATTAGAACCTGGATGGATGGCACAGTCAGAATGCATAGTCTTTGTACTGAAGAACTGAGTAAAATTGAAGTCAATTAAGGAGAAGGACATCTAATTATGCTTTTGTAAATTGTTAGGAAAGATATATTGCAGATCATTCTTAATTTGAATTAGGTGTTTTGTGTTTATTATGTTAGTGTTTCTTAGAATTGAAATAATGGAAGATAATTCACTATGAGGAAATACCTAATTTTTTTACCTTCCTTTTTTCTAAGATTATGAAGAACTCATCAAAGAAAGAAAAAAACTGATATAATCACCAAAAAAGCTAAGAATTGATCTTACATATTTAAAGCATATGTATCATTTTCTACACTGGCGAAAATAGATTAAGGAAATAGCACTAGAAATAGACTTAAGATCTAGACACTCGTGGAATAATGACATATTGCCAGAGACTAAAATGCCAAAAGAAGAGAAGGAATTAATGTCAGTTTCACCAACTGGTGATGTTGGTGATGGGGTGGTGAGAACATTTAGTAGGCAAATTTTCAGGCCCTGTGTAAGTCAATTAATGGTCATTATTTCATGAAAGTTTTATAAGAATCTCTATGAAATGCATGTTATTACTTTTACCTTTATTTTACAGATAAAGAAACTAGGACTTCAACAGATAATCTTACCCAATGCCACATAAGTTGTGAAAGACAGAAGTGAGACTTACAGTACTCTTAATCCCAATGCTATACTGATAAGGCTGCAATCCTTCCTTTATTCTGTAGGTGACAGTGAGCTCAGAGTTCTGAGAGTGAGTCCTTAATTTCTTCTCTAGGAAGACAGTACCTGTTGGTTAGAGCAGAGCCACCAACTAAACGGAAGACCACTTCAAAGGCTTTAATGAGGGGGATTTACAGATTGACATGGAAAAACTCTTTGTAGTAAATCCTTTAGGAAGAAGAGGAACATAGACTATGTGATTTAGATACTATGTTTCCTGAAAGCCAATTTCAGTGAAACCACTCTGTCAGTATTCCACTCCATGCCATAGCAGCTTAAATTGCAAAACCTAAGCAGAGGAGACTAATGGTATGGTTACAATTGGTGTGTGTACCCCTTGATCCTAGATGGAGACATTCTGTTAATAAATCCCGACCTGGCTGTGCAAATGACAAGACTCCATCCAACAACTGAGAGGAGTGAGGCTCTCTAACGTCCCTGAAGTCTCCTAGCATACTCAGATGCTGTTTGAATTTGGCCTTCCGGCAGTTTTATTATGCTTGTGGGTGCCTATTTCCAGGCACCCGCAGCCTATCATTATTAGTTACTCAGTGGCATCCCATTAGACATGTTCTTTAAGATTCAGCAAAATAATTACCCAGAAGATTATAAATTCCCATAAAGTATTCTCACTGAGATAGTTTGACCCTACAGACGAAACAAGAGAGTGAAAAAAACACAGACACAAACATGAAAGTCAGCCTTTCTACTGAAGTAGATCTCACATTGGTCATGCAAGATTTATATAATACCCAATATCTATTATTTGAGAAATGAAAGCACACATGGCTGCTGTAAAATAAGAACAGAAGTGAAATTTCATATCAAAAAAAGGAGCTAATTCAAACAAGCATCGGAAGTAACACGTTATTGGTTCTAAGACATACATTTTGACATTTTAGCATCTTGAAATAGGAATTCTTTTAAAAGATGGCCTCTTACAAATACTTCGTCGTGACCATGATGGTAACATATAAAGCTCCTTTTAAAAATTGAGAAGAGATGATGTCATTTTTGCTCAGATCTCCCTAGCTTTGGATCTCCATAAAAATCCAAGAGCTTTACCATGGACTACATGGCTTAGTATGATCTGGCCACTCACTGCTTCTCTAACCTCATTTCTCAGGACTTTCCCCCACTCTTTTTTTTTCTCTTTGTTGCAAACAAGCTGGTCTTTCTGTTCTTAAATCACCTAGGCACGCTTCCACCTCCAGGTCATTGCCTTTGGTATTTCCCCTGCTGGGAATGTGTTTCCACTGAGAATCCATGGTTCACTCTCATATCTACTTCACAGATTTATTCAAGTCACACTTATTTAGGCTTTGCCTAGCCACCTTCTCTAAAATTGCAACATCCTAACATTCCCTGTCTACCTTTCTGCTTCATTTTTCTCTTTAGCATTTACCAGCTGACAGTTCGTATTTTATTTATCTTGCTTGTAGTTTGTCTCTCCCCAGTAGAGTATAAGCTGTGGTAAAAATAGGGATTTTTGTATATTTTCTTCACTACTGAATCTCCAGGTCTCAGACGAATGCCTGCTATAGACAAGACACTTAATAAATATATGCTGAATATATGAATAGCTATAATATAAATATATAAATACTTATATAAGAATATCCAATATATAAAAGAATAAGTCAATGGCATGCATACTCAAAGGCTGACAAGGTAGGAAAGAAGGTAAATGTTACACTAAGCCTGTCTAGTGGCTAATGATCTAGGATTTGGGCATCTTGAGCTATAAACTTTCCTCTGTTACTAGCTATCTGAGTAAAGTTTGCAAGTTAATCTCCTGGGCTTCCAGGTGGGACCACAAAGTATAGATATTATAACCAACCTCTCAGTTAATTAAGCCTTCTGGTAAAAACAGTTGAAAAATGAGGACCAGAACTAGAAAGCTGAAGTGAATGAAACCCTATCTTTTAACATAAATATCACTAGAAATGGTGGTTGTAACGAGAGTCTTAATACAAAAGACTTTCGAGTTAATTTTTTGTTCAGTTGTGTTCATTTTATAAATAGTGAAACTGAAGCCCAGCATTTGAGAGACTTAGCCAACCAAGGTCAAGTTCTAATTGGTGACCAACCATAGAACTGTACTCAGCAACCCTGACTGAACCTAATGTTCTTTTTACTTTAATTAGTATGCATGGTAAATACTGGTGATTAAAAACAGAGTTATACTTACGCTGTTTTGGTATTTTATTCAACTTAAATTTGATTAATTCATGTAATGGAAAGAATGCATAGATCAATTTATCTCTCTTTGTGACTTAATTCAGCTTCCAGAGGAGATTGGAAAACTTGAAGATAAAGTGGAATGTGCTAATAATGCCCTGAAGGCAGATTGGGAAAGATGGAAACAAAATATGCAAAATGATATCAAGCTAGCGTTTACAGATATGGCTGATGAGAATATCCACTATTATGAACAGGTAATTAGTGTTATTTGATATTGCTTCATTTTAAAGTTAATTCTCGTTTACTTTCGAACTGTCCAATGTTGAAAGAGTATGTTAAAGAACCAGTGTCACATTCTGATGCCTCTCTGGTAGCTGAGTTTTGATGAAGTTCTCAGTTACCATTTAGTTTTGTTTATCTTCAGTTTGTTGTTTTGGATTTGAATTCTTCAAGAGCATTTGATAATGCTTTCTAATGATTCTCCTGACTTCTCCTCTTTCCTCTCTCTTTTCCATTTATAAAGAGTTTGCAAAGGAAGGAAAGGAGCAGAGGTTTGAATGAACAGAAAATCAGTTCAGGGCCTGTTCCCTATATCCTTGCTATCCCTTATCTTCTATAACTGTTCTAAAAACATCAACAAAGAAGCACACTATTCCATCAGCAAAAGAGTAACAACATCTTTTTTTAAGTTCATTTTGTTTTTCAGATGATTGTATTTTATATTTTTATAGCTAACTTTTCCTCAAAGAAGTTTTTTTTCTTTATTGTAAACATAATTTTTCTTGAAAGTATATTTTAAAATAACATCTTTAACCTTCTCTCTGGCTGAATTAAAGAATATATGAAATTATTACATTAGCAAAATTATGTTTTATAGCTGTGGTCCCACACCTTTTTGGCACCAGGGACAGGTTTCATGGAAGACAATTTTTTTATGGACCTGGGTCAGGGCAGGGTTAGTTTCAGGATGCAACTGCTCTACCTCAGATCATCAGGCATTAGTTAAATTGTCATAAGGAGCACTCAGAACTCCCTTTCATGGGCAGTTCACAATAGCATTCGCACTGCTATGAGAATCTGATGCTGCCTCTGATCTGATAGGAAGTAGGGCTTAGGCAGTAATGCTCACCTGCCGCTCACCTCCTGCTGTGTGACTGGGTTTCTAACAGGCCAAAGACCGGTACCAGTCTGTGACCCAGGGGTTGAGGACCCCTGTAATGTATAGTATATAATGCTTATCAGTTTAAAAGAACTTTAAACTGAAATATTGTATATCTTTAAAGGTTAACTGATATCGATATTTTTATTCAACATGAGTTAATTAAGCTCCTCCTGTCACCAGACATTGTTCCTGGCCTTGCAGAGAACACAGTATGCAAGACAGACACAATCCCTTTCTAATGAAGTTACAGTCAATGAAGGAAACAGTCACTTAGAAAGAGAGCATGATAAAGTGGTATAAGGTTCAGTATAGAAAGACATTGCAGGGGCATATAACCTAATCTAGAAAGAATAAGGATATCTTTATGCAGAGACCTGAATGATGAATAAGGAGTTGCCAGATAAGGATGTGAGAAACTGAGTTCAAGGCAGAGAAAACACATGCACAAAAGCCTAGAAGGGAGAGAGAACATGTTCAGATAACTGAGGGTCTTTTTTGGAGGAAGAGGAGTGAAGGTAGTTTTGAATCGAAAGATTAGGCTGAAGAGTTCTTTATAAATTTAGTCTTTTATCTTTCATGGGAAATGGGAGCCATTGGGTAGTTTTCAGAAGGGAAGTGACAGCATCAGACTTGCCTTTTGGAAAGACCGCTCTGACTGTACATGGGTCAGAGTGGAGCAACACTGGACATGAGACTAGGAGGCTGCAAAGGCAGAGATGTGTGAACTGACCTAGGAGTTTCATGTTAGTAGGCTAGAGATTAATGAACAGATCCATCGTTTGGTTTTGTTTTTTTAATTGGGTAGAATGGAAAGATCATTTTCTGTCTCTCCTTAATTTTTTATTCTGGTAACAACCGTAAGTGAATTCAAATATCTAAAGTGAATTTCCCATAAACATCAGATTTTGAATGATATAAAATATTTCTTTTTAATAAAGCACATTTATCAACATAAGGACTTATTGCCATTTAACTGTTTAAATCCATAGAATTAACCTTACCTCTCCTTTATAGTAGAACCTGTCTATACTTAAATTACAGAATTGTTATGAAAGTCAACTTGTTTTGAATACCAAAACAATAAAACCAAAAATTCAATTGAGATAATTTATAAGAAAATGTCTTAAATTAAAACATGCAGTTTTCTATAAATGATTATAAAACCTAAGTATATTAGTGTATAAAAGTCACATGACAAATGCACTTAATATATTTTCCTTTAAATGAACAGATCTACCAATTTTTCTAAATTTGGATTTTTTTTAAAAGTGTTCATAACTATTCCACAGAATTCCAACTAAAATGTTTGGGTTTTGACTGTACTTCTCACATAAATATATATTTGTTTCAGTCTCATTGATTGAACTCAGTTTATACAAACATTCCTTTCTCAGAAGCAGTTAAATGAGCATTGCTGTGCCATATTGCAAATTGTTTTTCACAGCAATTTCTATCAGTGTATAATGTTTTTAACTCTTTCCCCCCATGTATTACATTGCTAAATGTTACAAAGATACAAGTGTACTACATCTTAGATGTATAAATTTGGAGGGATTATTGTTTCTCTTTTGTATAACTTCTAAAGATCCTTATAGCTCCAGTTATTTGTTGGATTTTTTCCTGAGTGAAAAACTTTTTGACAGATTTGGCACATCAGTCCAGTAAAACAAAATCAGGAAGTTGGAGTCCTTAAATGATCAAGGATTCTTAGCAGAAAGATTAAGTCCTAAACAGCAATAATCTGCCATTAACTATTAACTTCAGAATATGTGTTATATACAGGGAAGTGAAATGTTCCAGAGGCCATTCATTCCCTGTTTAATTTAATCATTCTCATGGAAATATTTCTTTTTTCATCAGTATTCCCAAAAGGTTCTGTTCCTAGTGTAATGGATGAAACAGGGTATATATACATTTGCCTTTGGACTTACATGTATGAAGTTCTGGTCACAGATTGTTAGAAATTAAAACTTAAATATCAAAGTGGCAGAAAGAAATCAGATTATAAATATGAGGTATGGGTCTGTATCCAACTCCAATTATTACAATATTGCACAATAATTGTGTCATGTTATACTTAGAGGCATCAATTACATCTAAGTAAATGTAATAATCATTGTCATGTTGTACTTAGATGTATGAATTAATTGGGAGATAGTTGATTCTAAATCCATAACAGGTGTCTCAAACTAAACTTTTACTAGATAAAATGAGATTATTCCCATTTTGTTCTATATGACCAATAATTAAGGATAAATGTGTTGAGTCTTTAACAAATGAATAACAAATAGATAACAATCCAGGTGAGCAGGGTGAATACCGTCAAAGTACATTGATACCCAAGTAACAAAGGAAAATTACTTCCTGCTAATGTGAAGGGATTCTAAAAAAATAAAATAGGACATGTTGGATACAGGGCATGGATGTTTCCTAACTGCTTTCTTGAAGGTGCAAGAGAAAATCTGTTTTGTTGCCGTCAGTGCTGATGATGCTAATGGTGGAGGCTTGAGAGCAAGTGATTTCTGGCTGATTTTATAAATTGGAAGCAGCATTCTTCTCAAAGCTCATTTTAATATCATTGAATTCACTTGGCTGTCCTATGTCCTCTTACAATTAGACTTTGAGGGTTTATTTGGACATTCTGGCAGAAAAGTGCAGCTATTTAGGAATTGCTTTAGCATAGCTCTGGACTTGGCAAGAACTACTAATATAAAAGAGAATGATTACCTTTTGGCCTGATGAGCACAAAAAATGGGGAACCATCTACCCAGTCTAGTGATCACCTTTGTTATTTAAGGAGGTGACAAACAGCTCTGATGTCCTTTTGGTCACTTAATATCTTTGTTTTCTTTGTCGCTAACATATCAAGGACAAGGTTGATAGTAAGAAAGGGTAGGGAATTCACAAGAGAGTTATGATAGAGGAAGGGTTAGTAAAGGGAGCTATGTTCAAGTGTGTCTGTAGCACCTAGCAGATTCTTAATATGTGCCTGCTAAATTAACATTTCTGAGTACCTGCTACTATCCAGCCCTGCTCTGTGTCTCACATGTGGCATCTCACATGACCTTCTCTGTAACTCTTGGGAATAGCGTTCTTCTCTCTCTGCAGTCTTGCTGGCCCGTTTCTACTAATGTTAATTTTTGCTAAATTAAGCTGTTTGTAGTTAAGGGAATATGATAAAGGAATATAGTTTATTCCTTTGCATAGTTTATGTTATAATATGGTTCATTCCTTTGAATAGTTTATTTTAAAATTATTAGTAGATATGTGGAAGTGCTTGCTTTATTGTCTTATTTTTCTGGTTATAAAATTAATACAGGCTTACTGAAAACAATTACAGCAACAAAAGCTCAGTAAAGAAATATGCGATGATGATAAAGAATACCCATATAGTCTTTTCTCCTAGGGAGTGGTTTATTTGGACATTTTTACCTAAACTTTTACTAGGTAAAATGATGTTATTCCCATTTTGTTGTATATGACCAATAATTAAGGATAAAGTGTTAAGTCTTTTTAAACAAATGAGTAACAAATCAATAAAATTAAAAATCCAGTTGAGCAGGGTTATAATTATATATAATTATAGAAAATAATTTGCTGTTTTAAGATTAAATTATTGTTAGATTTTCTGCATGGCTCTTTAGAATGTGTCATAAAAAACGTGTTTGCTTATTTATTTTGTGTCATAATGATTAAAATGAATATATATGATTTTGAGTTCCATATTTTTAATTTCTTTTACATCATAGGTCATAATTTTCTAATGATACCTCATACTGATGTATATTTATTAGCTTAGATAATAGTTGAACATTTGTGTTTTTTCTTTCACAGCTATACGATTAAAAATAATTATAAATATTAGCTTTTTAAAAACATGCTTTGTAAGAATTTCAAGAAATAAGCAGGTTTATGATTACTGTATTTCTTGTGCCATCAGTCTTATTTAGGAATGTCGGTTGCCTCATGTAAAATCATTCATTTGAGATTCTGTTATCAAAGTCCTGTCCTAAGCACTGGGGTGGCGGTGGAGGGAGAGGTGATCCATATTCACACTTACATCTGGGTGTTAAGAGGCTAAAGTTGATTAGGGAAGAATAATATATAAAAATATTTATTCATTCATTTGATAACTACAGCCCCAAAGTTATTTTTTTTCTAATGAATAAGTATTTAAATTAGTTTTATTTGCTTGTTTGTAATGGACAGACTTAATAGAAGATTCTCTTCTGAGCAGATAACACAAATATATGTATTTGTATGGACATCTAGAAAGCAGAAAAACAATTATAGCAAAGGAAATATTCTGGAAGATAAATGAGGAAAATAAAATCATTACAAGGGTGTACTATTTAGCCAGATGAACAGTACTACTACTGTTTTCTTAAAATCCAAGTCTAGTTATTTATGGCTCATTTAAAAATTGCAGAAATTTTATAAAAGTAGATCTCACAGCAGTCTTCTATGAATAAGCACTGAGTGTCCAGAAGGTTCT
Organism: Cheracebus regulus; assembly: GCA_963574635.1. Lineage (NCBI taxonomy): Eukaryota > Metazoa > Chordata > Mammalia > Primates > Pitheciidae > Cheracebus > Cheracebus regulus. The sequence continues at coordinate 26,984 of CAUYQU010074437.1, forward strand.
TCAAATGTAGTTTTACTTATTTAGGGATTTATTGCTTGTTGTGTTGGGAAAATGGTGAAATAAATTCTAGTGAAAGAGTTGTTTGTTTTAAACTTAATAGTATATTACATGCTTAGGAACATTTTGTACATTTTGTAAATATTTACTAGAAAATACCCTTGTCCAAATTAGGACAATTCCTAAGTATTCTGACCTTAAGAGGTTAATCTGTATTGATAATGATGATAAAACTGCTACTTAGGCAAGATTTGGATGGATGCCATTTAAATTTGTATCAGAAATTTCATTCTGTTTAAAGCTGAAAATCAGAAAAATTATCGACTTGTGCTCATCTGTGAGTTGAATGGAGCAATGAGGGGAATAGTCTCCTTAGACTTAATTCTAACTAACAAATAACTGTTATCTTAACATGACAGTTCCATTAGGAGACAGTACTTTTTAAAATCTGGGAAGTGTAAGCAGAGGAAGGAAAACTTGACCATTCTCAGTCATATATCCTAGAATTTAGTCAAGCAGCTTAAAAAATTAGAGAAAAGTTAGTTATACTTTCAAAATCATAGACTCTAAATGAGACTATGACTTGAGAGGAATGGACAATTCTAAAAAGTGACAAAAATGAAGCAGGTAAAGAATCTGATGCAATTATACCTGTGGAGCATGGAAACAAAGACAATAGGGGGGGATGCAGTCAAGGATGAATACAGAAAAAAAACAGGCAATGTCAGGGAGAGCATATGTCAGGAAGAAGAGAGTTTTGGGGAAAAAAATGTGAAGAGCTTCCAAACAGCCCCATAGTCAAATGAGAGTAGGTATGAGGAGCCTCTTTGGAAGCAACAAAATTAGAAATTAATATGTTATCAAAAAATTAATAAAAATGAATTCCTAGTGGAAACTGTGTAATGGAAACTAGGAAAACAGAGCTGTATCATTTCTATTTCACTGCTGTTTTCTCCATGAAGGAGAATGAAAGTAAAAGATGAAAGGGTTAGGCAAATACAAATAAAATCCAGTACATTTAAAGAGGTCATAAAGCAAAAACCATCCATTGCCACAAAGCAAGATGGCTGGGTGTATTCTTTTTCAGTGAGTGGTGTAACAGCCCGCTGTTTACCAGCCTGAAAGCTGTGCTTACAAAGCCCCAGTTGAAATCCTTAATTCTCAGTTTACTCATAGAAAGATTGACAGACCATCACTTACCCAGAAGTGCCGGCCATGTTACTTTCCTAGATGAATACTTAAATTGCTCCCCCAGAGAAGGTTTTCAGCAATACTGGAACAATGTTTCCAAAGTAGTTAACCTCCTCTGTAATTTCTGATACACACCATACACAGTTACCCAATACTGCTCAGCCTTTTGTCAACAGCCTGTCTTAGAGAGAGCAGGATGGATGTGATAGAGGAGTTATCCAGATAGAGTTGTTTAGAATAGTTTTGAGTCTAAGAAATGACAGGTAGTATTTGAGTGTTTGTTTAAATTGTTGGAACAGAGGTATAATAGATGGCCTGTATTGAATCACTTTTTTTTTTATTGGCCATAGAAAAGGCTCCTAGGTTGAATCTCTGTCACAAGGCACCTTCTTTAAAGTTAAATTCTCTTTCCTTATTATGAAAACAAGGAAGTTGACTAGAGCTGGAATAATCCAGAGTCATCCAGGACAGGGAATTTTGAAACCATATCAAGGTGTGTTTCTTTTTACAATTATGCCTCCTAATAGTTATTAAAGCCTGAACTAAACCTGACCTAAACCCTAGACCCCAGAAGACAGATGCCCTGATGGTGCTAATATGGGCCTTCAGAAAAGAGCAGTCTGTATCTTTGGAACTATGTGAAGAATATCTCAGAACTACATTATACGCCCTAAACTTGAATAGATTCCAGTTACGTGTAGGCTATATTTCTGGCAAAGCAAACACACCAGCTTGAGAGGATAAGAAGCTTAGAAGTTTACTCAGTCTAGCCATTTTTATAACAGTTAACTTTTCCAATTTGTTTCATCCTTGTACCTACATTATCTGCTGTCTTATTCATTGGGAAGTGCTCACTGAAAGCCCGAATGTGTTAAGAAATTCAGGTTACATCATGCTACTTTTCCGTGGATCATCTAATATATTTAGGGACGATCCTCAAAAGGAAAACAACAGCTTTCATCTTCTTAATACTATTAAACGACAATACATTGAATACAGTGATTTCCTTGTGTTTCAAGAGACCAACATTATTATTGATTATTTAATGGTTAATCTTGCCCTTTTTACCAAATATAGCACTTTTTTTTTGAGCAATCAGTTCTTATTTCAAATAGAATCTAAAGGCACGTAGAAAAGATCAGAGCAATAGATACAGAGATGGAATAACCTCCTGTAATTCTAGAACAGCTTTGAAGACTAGCTACCATAGACTCCACGAAACTGCCTTCTCAAGATTGAAACATTATTACCAGAAAATTTGGGTAAGTGAAGAAGCAAGAATTGTTAACTGAACTCAGGGGAATCTACATTTAAGATATTTCACAAATAACTTTTTAAAAATTGACTATAATAAATGTCAGAGGAAGTCCCTGGGCACAGTTTTTGAGTCTCTAATTATTGTATATTTGTGGTATAGATGATCCCACCATCACTTACTTCCACTGATTGAGTATGGCAACATGATAGCCAGATTCCTTCCATTTAGGTTATACTGTTTCATTTTGTTGGAGAAGGCTGGCAGTACATCTTAGTGTGTTTAAGTTTCTAAGAAATTCTGAGGAAAGAAACCTAGTCACCTTTCTTTATCCTCTCATATCTCAAATTTATTTGCTCCGCAGAAGCCATTTATGGAGTAAATGTTCTGAAATGTTCTCTGGAAAACAGAGGGAAAAATGCATGATAGAGATAAGATTTTTAATGCTCATTTGAGTGTTCATTTTAACAGCACTTGAATGAGCTTAGGTAACCATGAGGTCTTGACAGAGTAGATTTTAATTCCACATGACTTAAAACACTGCTCTCTTTGAACTTATGTCTGCATAATTTGATGCAACTTTTCACTGATATATAGATGAATGTTGACCTACCATAGCAAATAAGAAGGTAAATATTATCTTCTATGTTGTTGATAAGGTCCTGCTTTCACATTCCAAGAGGTAAATCTAACTAGTTTCTTTCTGCAGGAATCTATATATTCAAGCCAAAGTTATTTTGCATAAGATGATTTTTAGTATGGAGAATGATTATATACTTTTTAGAGGTCAATTTATTTAATTTCCTAGGTATTTATTTGATGACCTCTTAATTAATTTTGAGAGAAAATTTTTTCAAATTTAAGTTTTATGAGAGTCATATTAAAATCCTGTTATATTAGAAGACACTTCTGACTTCTCAAAGAGCAAAGTAATAATTAAGTAGTTAAGTAAGTTTATTTACTAAAGACGTTCTCAGAGTATTTTATGTGCTTGTATGGTTATGAATCTGAAGACATAATAATTTTCTTGACTAGAACAGTGTTTCTTCTTGCAAGATGAGTTTTCCAGAGAACATAGTTTAGGAAATGTTGGGTAATAGTGTTGATTTCTAATGCTACTTTAAGTGTGGACTGATATTCATTCCATAAATTATTACAGATTTAATTTAGAAGTTGAAAGTAATCAATTGGAATCTTTGATAGCAATTAGATATTGCCAAGACATCTAAGTAGGTGATTAGGTTTGACTTGTTGTATTCTATGGAACAATTCAAGTATTGTACAGCTTTTGTGGTGATTTGCATGTGGCATGAACTACAGACTAGTCATGGCCAGTAAGACCATTTAATGGTCCTTAGTAGACTGAAAGAAAAAACAACAACAACAAAAAGCAATTGTTCTTTACCACAGTTTGAGAAGCATTGCTCTGAAGTTCCTTCTGGTTTTTACAAGTCTGTTGATCTCTTAATCTAGATAGTGTTCTTTCTCATTTCAAAGTTTACAACTGATTTAATATTGAAGCATCATATAAAGCATATAAAACACAGTCAATGGTAGAATTAAGTTTAAATGCAGCAGGATTTGATTTTTATTTCTAAGGAAACCTTAGAATCAACTAGTTGTCATTTTTAGAATTCTTAAGTATTATGTACTTAACTATTTTGTTGTTTAAGTGTGATTGCTGCTCTGAATTAAATTTTCAAAAGCTATAGCTATAGCTCATGTTTCATATTTCCATCTAATTGTGAACCTCTTTTATTATGTGTCATATAAGTCTTAAATATTTTTGTTGTTTTACAGGTTTTTGCATTCTTTTTTTTTTTTTTTTTTTTAGTTTGAGTTTTGCTCTGTCACCCAGACTGCAGCGCAGTACTGCAATCTCAGTTCACTGCAACCTCTGCCTCCCAGGTTCAAGCGATTCTCCTGCCTCAGCCTCCCAAGTAGCTGGGATTATAGGCACCTGCCACCATACCTAGATAATTTTTTGTGTTTTTAGTAGAGACGAGGTTTCACCATGTTGGCCAGGCCGATCTGAAACTCCTGACCTCAAGTGATCTGCCTGCCTTGGCCTCCCAGAGTGCTGGCATTATATGTGTTAGCTACCACAACCAGCCAGGTTTCTGCAGTCTTAAAAACTTCTATTGAAAATATTCTCATCAGTCCCCTATATTCTGTAATGTAATTTGTTCTTAGTTATCTGGGCAAATAAAATGAGCTTAGGTGTGAAATAGACAGTTGTATCATGGCATAGTCTGTGCTTCTCATCCTTTGGCCTACATAAGTTTTTATGCAGTTAATCAGGGATTTGAATAGGTGGACGGTACACATTATAATGAAATAATTTCTAAAACTGTCTAGTTTGTGAATCAAGGACATTCTGCTTATTGTGCTTTGTAAATGACAGACTACATACTATGGGCCAATATAATAGTTTCTGTATAGAAAAGAAAGAAATGATTTAAACACACACACACACACACACACACACACAAACTCTGTATTATATCACATCTTAACTAAGGAAGGTGGGTCTTCTAATGGAAAAAATTAAAGTTGAATATCATGATGTCTGCATTTGCTAATTATAATATTCTAATCATGTCCTCTCTATATGCCCAGTTTGCTAATCTGCCAAAAAGAGGTACTCCTCCCTTCCCTGACACCACACCCCATTCACATACTCCCCTCACAAGTCTTTAGGAGAATAAAAGTGGAACACATATATAACATGCTATAAAATGTGTTTAAACATCATAGTTGCACCTTAATTATCTTCTAATAATCCAAAGATAAATGTGCTCATCTATGTAGTTTGTTGTACTTTCAACATGTGCTTACACAAAAACAGATTAGCTTGATGTCTGAAGTGTCTAGCATTAAACTGGATAAACTTCATTTAATTGGCTCAGTTATAAGTAAACAGTGATGTGGTATAGAAAAAGTATGCGTTTGTAAGGACATGAATTCAAATTGTGGCTCTTATATTAATTTCTTCTATAAAGATTTTCAATATATTAGACTTTTTGGAGCCCCAATTTTCCCATGTATAAAAATGAGGGAAATGAATAAATTTTATCTAAAGCTCCATCTGTCTTTATCAGATCTTGAGTTAGACATCTACAGAATAATAAAAAAAATGGACCACAAGATGGCGTTTGTAGCTAATGCATCCTTTTGCATTAACTGTCTGTGTTGCAGCCGTTTAAATATTTGCAGTAATTACAAGTGCACACTTATCACTTACATTCTTGAGAGATATGTAAAAATAATTTTTAGAAAAGTAATGTGCAAATCCTGTTATTTTTAAGTTATTGGTATTTCTAAAATTATAAATTAGCAGATGATTGATTCTCAAAAGCTGAATTTAGACTTTTCCAAAAATGAAATGTAATGAATAATTTTGAGCTATTGAAAAATAATAGAAGTAGCTTTTCTCTGGCATTATCAACTCTAATTTCCAGATTGATTACATTTCAGAATTTGAAAATATATAGCTCCTGAAAGTTTTCATTAGTGTTTCAAATTTTAGGTTTAGGAGATTAAAAAATAGTTACTAAAATGTTACACACCCTATTGCCCTCATTTTAGGCATAACCTACAATTTTTTAGATGCTAAATAATTTTGTGATGCTATTGGCCTAGTATAGAAATGATTATGAATTTGAGCTTCAATGTTTTATCAAATGTAGGTGATATTATCTCTGTCCAGGATTATTTGAGATAACATTAAAATACTTAGAAGAAGCTCAGTCATATTTCCAATTGGTAGCTTATTGAGAAAGATGCAGTTATCATAGAACTCTCTAAAAGGTGCTTTTTGATTAGAGGGGTGAAAAGAAGCATTGCAACTTTATATGGCTTCATATGGGAATTTCCAGTTTTAAAAGAAATATATAGGAAGGTGTGGCTTTTACATATCCTATAATAATAAGTATTATTGTTATTAGATAAATGTCCAGTTATTTTACTTTATTATCATAGAAATACATAATTGTATTTTATTTTGACTTATGTAGTAATTTGGGTGAAAATAAATTTTCTATTAGCTGTTTCTATCAACAGGGCTGTATCATTACCTATGGAGATACCAAATGTTATGTAGGCATCACATGGTGGCCAAGCACATGGGTTTTGGACAAGCATGACTTCTGACTTGTAGCTGAGTGACCTTGAGGACTTTTTTATTTTAGTGAGCCTCACTATCATCATCTGTAATGTGCTGAAAATGCCATAGATTTGTTTGGGGATTAAAATATAAATGTACATACATATACATATATATGTGTGTGAAAAGAAATATGTAAAGATGAAAGAAAAGTCTCAGAAGCAAAGTTTAACATTCCCAGTGAGTCACTAAAAATAGTTTATAAGATTTTATTTTCATCAGGTCTTTCCAGGAGGCTTAACCAGCATATGCCTTAAGCCACTAGTTTTACTTGAGCCCAATATTGCCACCATAGAAAACAGATTTTAAAGCTACTAAATGAATGAATTGGATGAATGAATGAAAGAAAAGCAGTTAACTCAGTGTCTAATAAGCATTCAGTAAATGTTGGCTATTAGTGATAGCAGCTGTAGTGGTGATTGAAAATATTTCTCATATATTTGTGAATTCCATCTTTGGAAATTACAATGACAATTATAAACACCAAATGCTGGAAGGAAAAGTAAAATTTTATGTTTGCTATATTCCACACTGGAATATTCCACACTGGATCAAGTGAAGCAGAGCCAGGCATATTTATAAATTATATGTGATTTCATTTGCCAACTTCTTGTCAGCCACATGTAGCCTCTGGAAATCTTCAGTTTTAGTTCTGGGATGAAACTTAATTGATGCATATGGTTCAAGCCCCTTAATATGAATAGGTAAATGGGCCCAGGGCAGTAAAGAAATTTGCCTGAAATCACACTGTAGAACAGAACATCTTCCTATCCCACAAGCTTGAGAAAATAGTAATTCTCACATGTGGAAGCTTCCACTGAAAGCCGTATTGTATCTACAGAAATACCATTCTTGTCACCATTTACTCTTTAGAAAACTTGATCACATCTGCTTGTGGGATTACTACCCACTTATGAGAACTGAAGAGACATTTACCTCTTCTAATGCAAAATGTTACCACCTTTGCTGAAGTAGCAAGAGATTTAGTTTCAAAACTAAAAGTTAGTTTTGGAATTAAAACTTAATTTCCTATGTATTCCATCTGTGTGTACTGCATTTGAGACTGTTTTTAGCCTGTGTGTAGAAACAAAAAGGCTTTGTTTACCTATTGGGTCTGTTTTCCCCACCTCTGGGTCACCTTCCTGTGGTGGCTCCCTTTCTCTGAGTTCTCTCCTCAAAGAGAAATTGCACTTGCCTTTGGCTACAACTGCAGCCACCTAGGGAAAACGTGTACTGGATTCTCAATGAGAAGTCGTGATAAACTTTTTTTCTGCTCAGCCCACATCCTGGCTAATTGCATGTATAGCATATTTATCAGCTTACTGTTTCTGCAGTGAGAAGGAGCTGTTCACCATGGTTTCATACAGAGCACTGGAAAAAACATAGTACTGCACTGTGAGAATCAGTTTTCTTAACTATAAAATGTAAATACCTGATTTCATCAGAAGATTACTGCATGAAATAAAACAGTATTTATGGAAAATGATGACACCTTTTTCAAATGGAAGTGGAAAGTTTGTTGTTGTTGCTTCTCCCATGATAGTTTGAGAATCCAAAGCTAGAATGAGCTAGCCAGAACTGTTAAATGTCAGGCCAGCAGTGATGCTGGATATTTTCTATTACTACTCTGATTTTGACAGATACTTTCTTCACTCATTGTAATGATTTAAAAGTGTAAAAAGTTGTTTGACAATGTGAAGCCAAATAACAAATAGAAACTTTTTAAAAAATATTAACTTGTAATTATAAGCAAGTCTCACACTGGGTTTTGAGATTTTTTTTTTGATGGTTTTAATGATTCTTTATATCCTCCAATTGTAATCCTGAGCACAGTAGATAGCCTCTGAAATAAATTACATAACTGTGTGGTATAAACAATCTATTTCTTTAGATTTTACTTAAGTTTCATACTCAAGAAAGAGCAAAGGGATTAAAGGAGCCTTCGAGATCATCTTTTTATTGTTTAAAAAGATTTGTGTACATTAACTTGATGTATGTGCAGGATATCAGGTAACACAGGTGAATATTAAACATTGCTGGAAACAGGCAATTACATTTATTTAATTAAAAATCTGCTATCAAGAATCCCAAAGCAATCTGGTAGTGTCAGGAGCTATGTAGTTCAAGGTCAGATTCTTAGCTTTTTCAGACCTAGAAAGAAAACATCTTGGTCAGCAACATAAGTGGGGATCCGGCTTTTAGGGCAAAACTTAGTATTTACACATTTAGAGAGCAATAGAAACAGGATATTAGTTAATTAGTGTTCAAATAGAAAAATGAAGTTTTCTGATGGCCAGCATCTTAGCATGAGTTGTTCAATATATTCCTTCTCTATACTCATCTGTATTTAAGTTTTTGAAGGGAATTAATTTCCATACACTCACCTTTTGTAAATACTCTTTCCTAAAATGTGATCAGCCTGATGTCCCTGCAGTCAGGGTTTCTTGCCCACTTACCCTTCCAAAATCATTATTCCACTATATAAAGGAAAAGTATCTCATTCTCATGGCCCAATGACTTATTAAATGTACCCTGGTGATGGTTCAGGAGATTGGTTATCCACTTGTTGTTGGATAAATACTGGCATACAAATTAAGAGATTTATAATACCATAAACACACTTAGACCATTTGAACCTCAGCCTTCTTATCTGTAAAATAGGATTTGCAGTAGTCATTGTGAAGCTCAAAGAAGGTGGCATATAAAGCAGTCATAATGCCTGACCAAGTATTCGTATCAATATATGGCAGTTGTTAATGTTATTTCTGTTGTTATCCTATGTTAATTGTTCTATAATGTTCTGTATTTCTAAACACATACTTTTTCTGCCTTGGTATGGAAGATAATAAGGAATTGTGAAATAGCTAATTTGTCCTATCATGTTTTACTGTCCCTTTTAGTACTTACTTTAAAAATCAAAATGTTAATTCACATCACTAATTAGCAAGGATGACACTGAATATCTTAGATCTTTATTAAGCTAGCATAGTTAATGCAGAACATGAAAATGATAGGAGTTTGTTCACTTGAGGACTAATGCCCATCTTTGGTGCAATTTGGATCACTTATTTGTTAGGAATTCTAAATAGAGAAGACTGCTTAGAATTTCATTTTGAATTTTACTTTGAGAATGTTCAGAAGTTTATTTAAATGCTAGTTTTGCAGTTATCAAAAATATATAATATCTTCTGAAAGGAGTAATTGCTTTGGTGCTACCCTGCAAGGGTAACAGATACAAGATCGTGTATGGGATTGCAGAGAGCAAACCAGAGAGCTCTCGTAGAAAGATGGTCTGCAAAGGAAACCAAGGGCTTTTCTCCAAATGGAAAGGGTGGTTCTGTTCCTTTCAGCCCTCTCAACCCAGTTAATAGTTTTCTGTTTATAAACATTGTGGGTAGATTTTTTAAAGCTATACTTTGGTGTTTTTGTATTTTCTTCTTGTTTATGCTTGACATTAGGTGAAGGAGATTTGTGAGTGATTTATGAAACTGAGTTTTAATTTCTTTTTTTTTGTTGGTATTGAAAAGCAACAAAACACTAATAACAGCTAATATTTGTTGCATATCTGCATGTGATACTAATTGTAGCTTTTTGTAGATGTTATTCCTCAGGATGTGGAGCTTCTCTTTTATTCTCAAATTGCTGAGAATTTTTTTTAAAATCAGGAGTGGACATTGGAATTTGATAAATGTTTTTACTCTGTTGAGATGATAGTGCATTTAATATTGTCATTTGATAAATACTTGAATGTTAATCCAATCGTGCATTTCTGGGATAAACTCCATTTGGTTATGATGCATAATTCTTCATATAGATTACTGAGTTTCATTTACAAAAATTTTATTTAGAATTTTTGCATCTAGATTTAGGAGAAATAATGGTCTGTAGTTTTCTATTCTTGGAATATCTTTGCTTTTGGTATTTTGAAAAGCATCCCCATGTCTTCAATTTTCTGGAAGAGATTATATAGAAGTAGTATGATTTCTTCCTTAAATGTTTGATATAACATTTAAGGCCTGGAAATTTGTGTATATGAAGACATTTAACTACAAATTCAAATTCATTTGGGTTATTGGTTTCTTCTGGGGTGAATTTTGATAGTTTATATCTTTCAAGGAATTGATTCATTTCATTTACATTGTCAAATGTATAGGCATAAAGATCTTTGTAATATTTTCTTTTTTCCTTTAGTAGAGTCTGAACTAACATATACCCTCTCATTTCTGACCCGTGGCAATTTGTCATATTTTTTTTATGATCAACATGGCTAAAAGTTTAATAATTTTATTAATTTTCTCATAGATCTAACATCAGCTTCATTGATTTTTCTCTATTTTCTTTTTTCTTTCATTGAGTACCACTTTGCTCTTTTTTTTGTTTTTGTTTTTTTCTTCTGCACTTAATTGTCCTTTTTTTGATTTTCAAGATAGAGACCAAAGTCACTGATCTGAAATATTTCCTCTTTACATATATAGGCAGTTAGTGCTAAAAGGTCTCTATATTCTACTTTAGTAGCATACCAGAGTTTTTAATATGTTGTGTTTTCATGTTCATTCAGTTCAAAACCCTTTCTAATTGCTCCTTTGATTTGTCCTTTGACACTGGAGGCTTTTTATAATTGTCCCGTTTAGATTTCAAATATTTGGTGATTTTAAAGACATCTTTTGATTTCTAATTTAATTCTATTATGTTCGGAGAACATACTTCATATGACTTGAATCTTTTAAAATTTATTGAAACTTCTTGTATGGCCCAGAATGTGATGTGTATTGGTAAATGTTTTATGGGCACATGAAAGAAAATATGTATTCTGCTTTTATCCTGTAGATCTCAGTTAGGTCAGCTTGACGGATAGTGTGGTTCAGATGTTCTAAATGTCGCGAATTTTCGGTCCACACATTCTGTCAATTCCTGAGAGAGATATCAAAATCAATTATAATTATAGATTTGTCTTTCTCTTTGTATTTCTGTCAGTTTTCATGAAACTCATTTATGTGTATAAACATTTTAAATTATGTCCTCTAGATGAATTGGCCCTTTTATCATTATGAAATGATCATCTTTATCTCTGATAATGATCTTTGCTCTAAAATCTACATTGCTGATACTAATCTAGCCATGCTGGCTTTTCTTTTGACATGTGTTACAGTAAAACATATATATTTTATTTCTTTTTTTTAATTTAAAAAAAAATAATGCCAGGATTTCAATGTGTTGCCCAGGCTTATCTCAAACTCCTGGGCTCAATCGATCCTCCCAGCTCAACCTCCCAAAGTGCTGGGATTATAGGCATGAGCCACAGTGTCTAGCCATATATGTATTTTTTAATCCTTTTAACTAGATTTGGCCTTTTATTTAAAATATTTATAAGAAATTTAAATAAAATATAGACAGGTCTTTTATTTTTATTCAGTTGGCAATCTGCATGTTTTACTGTTGTGATTAGCATATAGACATTTAAATAGATTATTGGTATATATAAGTTTGAATCTTTTATCTTGCTGTTTTTTTATCTGTACATTGTTCCCATTTTCATCTTTTTGCCTTCTTTTGAATTGATAGACAATTTTATATGATTTCATTTTACATCTCTTTGTGGTGTATTAGATACAACTTTTTGTATTAGGTATAACTCTTATTATTTTAGTGGTTATTTTTACGTTACTGTATATGTCTTAAATCCGTCATAGTCTACCTTTAAGTAGTGTTATACTGCTTCTAAAAGAACCTACAAATGTGTTTTTTCATTTCCCTTTCACCTGGCTTTTATGCTGTTTTTGTCAGACATTTTACCTATACATGTATTATAAGCCCTGTAAGAGTTTGCTATTTTTTATTTGTTATATTTTAAATACATTTAAATAATAAGAAAAATATATATCATATGTACTCACGTAGTTACTATGTTATTTGTTTATAGATCCATATATCTATCTGGTCTGGTTTTTTTTTCTGCCAGAAGAACTTTTTTTTTTTTTTTTTTAACATTTCTTATAGTGTGTTCTGCTGGTGATACATTTTGTAGAGAATGAATTAAGTGATTTTCCAGTCAAGCAGATGGGATCCTGTACTATTGTAGGCCCTATGAGAATGCTGGATACTGTTTAATTCTTCCTGATGGCTTTTTTCCCTGTCTCTGGTAGTCTTCTCACATGCATGCACCAGTCAGTACTCTGCTCGGTGTGGAATACCCTCCACACATCTCCAGAGCTTTCTCTCCATGCTCCGCTGTCTTCTCTGATACTCTGGTCTATGAACTCTAGATGCATTTTCATTAACTCTTAGCTCTATCCTTTTAACTCTGTGAGTCAGCCAGGTCATGTCTCCCTTCACCGTGGCTTGGAAATTCTGTTAAGGCAGTAAGCTAATGTAGTTTAGATATTGATCCCCGCCCAAATTTCATGTTGAAATGTCAACCCCAGTGTTGGAGTTGGGGCTGGTGGGAGGTGTTTGGATCATAATGGTGGATCCCTTATGTATGGATTGGGCCATACCCTTGGTAATAAGTGAGTCTTTGCTCTGAGTTCACAGGAGATCTGGTTGTTTAAAAGTGTGTAGCACCACCCCCACCACTCCTGTATTTGCCATGTGGCATGCCTGCTCCCACTTCACCTTCTGCCATAATTGTAAACTTCCTGAGGCCTCCTCAGAATCTGAGCAGATGCTGGTACCAGCTTCCTGTAAAGCCTACAGAAACTGTGAGGCAATTAAACCTCTTTTCTTTATAAGTTACCTAGTCTCAGGTATTTCTTTATAGCAATGCAGGAACAGCCCAATGCAGATGCCATAACACAGTTCCAAAGACTAGGTGGCTTAGACAACAGAAATGTGTTTCCTCACAATTCTGGAGGCTGGAAGGCTAAGATCAAGGTGTCAGCCAGCTGCTTTCTTCTAAGGTCCCTCTCTTGGCTTTCAGATGCCCACCTTCCTGCTGTGTCCTCAGATGGTTTTTCCTCCTTGCTCACATTTCTGGTTTCCTCTCTGTGTCCAGATTTCCTCTTCTTATAAGGACACCAGTTATAGTAGATTAGGGCTCACCCATATGATCTTGTTTTACCTTAATTACCTCTTTAAAGGGCTTCTCCAAATACAGTCACTTTCTGAGGTACCAGAATTAGGGCTTCAGTTCATAACACTGGGGAAATCATGGAGCTTATTCTGATTTTTTTCCCAGGGACCACTGTCGTTTGTTGTCTGATTCCAGGATGTTGAAAACCATTGCTTTACATATATAGTGTCTACCTGATTAATTGATTGATTAATTTAGGCAAAAGAGCCTTTCCAGTCCCTGTTATACCCTCTGGGTCAGCAACAGAAGTCCTGAGCCTGAGTTCCTGATCACTTCACTGTACTTTTTCACATTGACCTTTCACAAACATGCAAAGATTTATGGGCTCTGCCTTCTGCTTATCTTTTAGTCTGAATTCAGTGATCCCTTCCACTAGGAAATGTTAGGACACTCCACTCTGACTTAGATTCTATTACTCTTGCTTCCATTGTGTCCTGTAACGTCATAGACCCTATAGTTGATTATATTTGCTTACGTGGGTTTCATGTGAAATCATAATTTCTGTTAGTTTCTGGGCTGTGCCCTAGTACTGTCACAGTGCCTGGCATGTAGTAAGTACCACAAAATATTTGTTGAGTGAAGATAGTTTTGCATGTCTACCCTCCATGCCCCCCAAATCATGTATAGTTTGGACAATGATAAATTACTTAGGGTCCAAAATTTGAAAAAGATACTAAATGTGAAGTATGGATCTTTTATGCCTTTTCATGAGTATAGACATTTAGATATACTTAAAGATACCTAAATTCTTCTCCCGAACTGTCTAAGAGGAGGCCACTCTTATTTGGTGGTTCCCTTAGCAGCTACCTGACCCTGACTCCTCGCTTCTCCCCCTCCCATCTCCCCTCCCTCTCCTATTTTATTTTGTTATTATATATCTGAGGAACTGGAGAGGTTCTTATTATTATACATCTGAGGAACTGGAGAGGTTCTTATTATTATTTACATCTGAGGAACTAGAACATCATAAAGTTGGTAACTTCCTGGAGGATAAAAGCAAATCCCAGAATACATTCATTACAGTGACTGTGCTTCTTGGATTGTACTTGGCTTTCAGTACCTTCTAAAGCTTTTTAAAACAAAAAATATCCCTTAAAGTCTTGATAAACTTGATTATTCTAATGAGACCTACATTATTCCAAGCCTGGCCTTCAAATATACTGCAAAATAAATATCCACTATTTCCCAGTAATTTATTTGGTAAATTTTACCAAGTATCTTTTTTATTTGACAATTAGGTCTTTCAATGTTTTACTGTTCTCATGTGATTATACAACTTTTAGCTTTATTATTAGCTTCCTAGGTTCTTGGAGCCATTCTCAGAATTAAATCACAGTATGTAATCTTTATGAAAATCTAGTTTGACACAGTACTATTCTGAATCTTCAGTTTGAAAAAATTGTGTTTGTATATACACACACACACACACACACACATACATACATAAGTATATACATACATCCTTTTTGGAATGCAGCACACTTACAATTTTAGAGCTTTAAACATTTGAGTTTTTATAGTGTTTGAGAAATCTCTAGTCTGTTATTAGCATTGGTTTTCAGATATGGACACATTAAAGCTATGAAAGGATTAGAAGCAAAAGCAGTGACAAAGTAGTTTAGCCAGGTAGACCGGTGTTAATCAGTCCAGCTTTGGAGTGTGTTATGTAGAAACATACACATCTATGGCAATCTATCCATGTTTTAAAAAATATATAATTTCTTTCCTAATTTATTATAGCTCAGGCTGAATATACATTAGAGTAGATATGTTTTAGAAGAATCCTAAATGTGTACAGACTATTATCTGTAGATAAACTTCATAGAGATACTTGAGGATCATCCCCTGGCAAAACTAAATGGGCCAGATTTATGTTTGTGTCCTGTTTCATTTCCTGTGGCACATTAATAACCAGGTCTCTCCATTCCATCCCAGCAGACCACCATAGCCGTTGCTGACTTTCTGAGCATTCACTTTATGCTAGGTATTCTGCTTAAGAGATTTATACAGATTACATAAATTTAAGTCTCACAGTGGTGGTAGTGTAAGTACTATCATTAACCTAATTTATAGCTGTAGAAACTATAATAAAGGTTAATCAGCTTTCTCAAACTCACACTTGATGTAATCGATTCAAATCTGACTGAAGTATGTTTGTATCATCCCTCCTCTTTCTAGGTGCCTAATGCCTGCTCCTCAGCTCCAACTGGGTCCATCTTTTTCTCTAGAACTTGGAGCTCTTATTTTTCTCTTGATAGGGGGTAATAGATTATTTCATCAAACTAATTCTTGCTCATCTTTTTAACCTTTAATACGTTTTCCCCTTACTTAGCAATAGCATCCCTCATTCAAAATTAAAATATGTAGAAAATGACAAGGATTCTGACAAGCTGATGGGAGAGAGGAATAGGGCAGATTGCAATAGGAACAGATGTGTTAGAATTTATCAGTCTTTTAACACTGAAGGTGAACTGTTGCTGATTGCCTCATGGTGTGTTTCCATCATTCAGTGCCTTGCCACGTGGGAATCATTCCTTACATCACAGACCAACCTCCACCTGGAAGAAGCCTCTGAAGATAAACCTTAATCCCATTGAGGACTTCTGTTTGATCTTTGGGAGACAGCATTTATTAACCAAAGTTACTCTTTCTGGATCTGCCGTGTCCCTTATAAAGTGGATGAAAAATGTTTTGTACTATCTGGAAAACCAACAACTTGAAACCTCAGATATTCCAGGTCACTGAGATGAATTTGAAGACATATCTATCTGTATGGGTATATATCTATATGTATATAGATATATAAATACAGAGAGAGATTTTGCTTGGTTTTAATTATGTTCTTAAATTTGTGTGCCAATAATTGCATATAGATTTTTTTTCTTAGATATTTGACTGTGGAACATGACATTTTAAATATGTTGTAAGGACTGTTTTAATAAAAAGTTTAATATGAAGTGGTTGGCTGCAGTGTGTTCTTTTCCTCCCCTAGTAGCTCAAGCCTCTCAAACATATTCTAAAATGAGTTCAGCATGTGTTAACAAGTATACTGTGCATTGGTTTTTATTTCATTATTGTTTCCTCTGAACTACTCAGTTTAATTTAAGAATTCAAAGTAATATCCAAAAATTATTTTATATTATTAAAATTGATTGTAACTATTCAAAAATTGATTTGTTAAAAGTTATTTCCACAGTTAAAAAGTTTCCAAGATTTAAATTATTATTTGAGTTATTAGAAATCCTTCTATAATTATATTCCCACTAGTAGATATATTTGGGCTTTATAAAATTTTTGCATATTCTTTACAACACATATCTAGCTTTTATTTTTTAAGGTATACAGTGTGTATCAAGTTTATTTTCCCATTCATTTATTGCCTACCTCATGCAAGGCACAGTTGTAGGTGCTTATGTTCTGTGGTGATGAAAAATATAATTTCAGAGCTTACATTCTAGTAATATTGATCATACAGATTTTTTCTATTAATTTTATGACTATAAAAAAGCTAAATATGTTGATTATTTAATTTTTGCTAATTTTTTGGAAATGGATACTTCTCAGGACTAAGTAAAATTTGAGGTAATTGGTCATGCATGCTGTCTTACACATATGACTTTATATTTTGGGTATTATCAAGTGTCACAAAACTAGACGTTTAAATTGTTTTAACTAAAACAAGGGACTCACTTATATACACACAGCTGTAAATATAAAGCTAAACATTTTTCTTAAATATTGGCAAATATTTTTAAACCATTTGTAATAAAAAGCTGGCTCCATTTTTTTGCTTTTGACTGCTAGCAGCTTATAAGTCTCACTCCTCTCTCTTCCTCTTCTGCCCCACATCTTATGGGCAAGCTGCTTTGAAAGCCCAAGTGCTCCCTCCTTTGGCACTGACGGGAACAAAGTTCTAACCATGCAAGCCCCTCCCTACATATGGAATCTACTCCCTAACCATCATAAAATGCTTAAGCTGGTCTCGTTTTCCAAATGTCCCAAACCAATTTTGAATCAGTCTGAGAGGCCAGCCTTGCTCTCCCCGAAAGCCTCATGGTGTAAGTGATAACCCTTTTCATAGCCTCTTGGTGTGTTTGTGTCATCATGAGTCTTGACATCCCAAACAAATTTTAGGTGGGAGTCCTTCCTGTTTATCAAAATTGCCCCAACGGTACTGTTTTGCAAGCTCTTTAAGCTTTTTGAACTTCAGTTTCCCCATAGGGAGGGAATGGAGATAATAATCTCTAATTCACAGATTGTTAAATGACACAGTAAACTTAGAAAACTTGGCAGAGAAATGATAGTCAATCAGATCATTAAAGGATTCAGTGGGATAATATGAAATGTGCTTTGTTTTTAAGTGTGATGCCTTTTTCCCCTCTTTAATGCACTGTATGCCTTTCCTCATTCGTCTCCTCCTTTTCCATCCACATGACTCCTATCCCAAATACATACCATACATAGCCACACAGATAACCCATGTTAACTAGCATGCACCCTTCCATGCCCATAATATACTGTACATACTTACACACAAGTGGTTTTTATCATTAATCTAAAAATGACATACTATACATGGCATTTTGCCTCTTATTTCCTCACTTAACAATATCTTCTGGAAAGCCTTTAAAGTCAAAAATAGCTCTGCTTTTTAAATGACTGCACAGGATATCATGAAATGAATCTACGGTAATTTATGCAGCCATTTTCTTTATATTTATTTACTTTCCTTTCACTTTGTCCTCACTTCAAAAAGAACCCCCATCCCTTTTAACTGTCACTCCCTTAGCCCTCAACCCCCATCTCTTAAGGCCTAAAGAATCTTCTTTCTGTCTCTATAGATTTGCCTATTCTGGATATTTCATATTAATAGAATCATATGTGATCTTTTGTGACTGATTTCCTCCACTTAGGTTCATCAGTGTTGTAGTATTTGTCAATACTGCATTATTTTTTGGCTAAAAATACTCCATTGTGTGGTTAGACCACATTTTGTTCATCTATTATATTTGATTATCCTTTCACTGATGGGCATTTAGGTTGCTTCCAAATTTGGCTATTATGAATAATGCTGCTATGAAAATTGATATACAGGAGTTTGGGTGGACATATGTTTTCATTTCTCTTTGGCCCTGGAAGTGGGATTGCTGGATTATATTATAACTCTGTTTAGCCATTTGAGGAGCCGCTGGATTGTTTTCCAAAGTGGCTGCACCATTTTACATTCCCTCTAGCAGCTGGATAAGAGTCCTAATTTCTCCACATCCTCACCAATATTTGTTACTATTTGATTTTTTATTATAACTGCCCTAGTGGGTATGAAGTGGCATCTCATTGGTTTTGAGTTGTATTTCCCTGATGCATCTTTTCATGTGCTTATTGGCCATTTATATACAAATGTCTATTTACACATTTTTCCCACTTTTAAAATTGGGTTGTGTGTGTTTTTATTATTGAGTTGTAAGAGTTCTTTATATATTTAATATACAAATCTCTTACCAAATTATAATTTTTCACTTTCTCGATTATGCCATTTAAAGCACAGAAGTTTTTCATTTTGATGAAGTCCAAAGTATTATTTCTTTTGTTACTCATGCTTTTGGTATCATATCTGAGAATTCATTGGCAAGTATGAGGTTATGAAGACTTATTCCTATATTTTCTTCTAAGAGTTTTAGGGCTTTAGTCAATTTTGATTTAAAGTTTGTATATGGTGCGAGGAAAAGGCCCAATTTTATTATTTTGCATGTAGGTATCCAGTTGTTCCAGCATTATTTGTTGAGAGACTATGCTTTGTTTCAGGATTCTTATTATTGAACTTGGCAAAAGAACAAATCAAACACTTTAAAAAAGAGAGAAGGAATTGACCAATTCATATACTCAAAAAGAAAAGGATATATTTGGGCATGACTGGTCCTGAACAGTTATCTTTTTCTTTCTGTCTTTAATCCCTACTTCTCTTGAATGGTTGGCCTCACTTTCTCCTATTGCTGCCCTTACACGAAGCTAATTCTGTGGTTCTCAGCTGGGGCAGTGTGATCCCCAGGTGACAATTAACAGAGCCTAAAGATACTGGTTGTCACACTTGTGGAGGAGGGTGCTACTGGTGTCTAGTGGGTAGAGGTAAGAGATGTTGCTAAATTCGATGCACAGTAGAGCTTCCAACTACAAAGAATTTTCTAACCTCAAATGTCAATACCACTGAGATTGAGAAGTCCTGGGCTACCTTAATGTTTATTAGTAGCTCCTGGCTCACAAGTGCCCAGCTTTGCTACTAGGAAGGAGAGAGCTCTTCCCTTCCACCTTCAATTCAGTTAAAACTCTTGAGGGAAGAAGTAACTGGCTTGGGATATAGCCAAGCTACCTCTTATCCCCACCCCCCAATCCCTGTCTTAGGTCAGTCTTTGTGGCTAGGAGCCAATGTGCTATTATTAACACAGCCAAGGTCATTTCCTGCTTTTACACGTATTACGGTAGGCAGAGAACTATGACCAAAAGGAGATGGCAGTTTCCATTCAACCACATTGTATGTTTCATTCAACCACTATCTAAAAGAAGGGGCTGCTTTATCCAGAAGAAAGAAGAGTACTGGGGAAGATAGAGTAGTACATGTCCACAGTATAATTTTGAATGAACTACATTTTTATCTAGAATTTTATTAGTTCTATATATTTATATAATTAACACTGTTATGCCTAAAATTCTTCAACAAGCAAGGACTCATGTAAAAATGGCTCTTCAAAGAATATTAGCAATTACAAGTCTGAATAAACCATTAGTCCAGCACATATAATTACACAGGGAGTCAATCATAATTGTATTAGCTAAAAAATAGCACAAGACTGTGAAATTAGGGTTGTTAGTGCACTCATCTATTTTAAAAAAGCAACCTTTACATTAGAATTGATTGAATAAGAAGTTCAATGTGTAAGAAATATTCTTATGTAGAAATACTGAAGATTCCATTGAAACATATGAGTTGTTAGAACTAGAATTAAATTCTGAACATACTGTAAAAAAAAAAGTCATTTTAGCATTTAAAATACTGAGCTTCTAAGTTAACTATTCTAGGTCCCAATTTCCCATCTGTGGAAAAAGGGAATTAATCTGCCAGATCTACATTGCTGGGAAGTATAAGAATAAATTACAAACAGCTGACTTTGACTCCTTACTTGGAATAAAAAAAGTTAAATTCTGCCTCAGCTTCCCCTTGTTATCTACTAAATCTTTGAAACTCCAAATCCCTTCATAGGTGAATCCTGAGATAAAACAAACAATAGTCGCATTTACCAAGGCATGTCATAGTAGGATATGTTCAGAATGTCATGCATATATGTGAATAGAAATATAGATACATATTTAAGCTCATATTTACATACATGGTATAGACGTGTTATGTGGTGTGTTTGTATGCATGTGTGGTGTGTGAATGCGTACAGTGATCAATGGAAAGATGGGAATAAAAACGGAGCAGGAAGCCAACTGCAGGCAGGCTGTTACTTGTCTCCCTGTCTTCATGTATTACAGTTCGCCCAGGTTTGAAAATGTATTTATGTGCCTGTTCATAAGGTTATTGTGCAGTGAGATCCCTTAAAATGGGACAGCTATTTAAATGTGTTTGCCATCATTTTTGCTTGTGTAATTCTTTAAGGCTGTAATTACATACAGTTCAAAAGGGTAAATTTGTACTTCCACAATTCCTGTTTATATTTCTCTTAATGTAAATCATGATGATTGAAGAGACTGTTTGTGCTTTTTATCTTAAAACATGACAGGGTAATCTTCCAGTAAGATCAGAAGAACAATGCTTTCTCATTTTAGGGGGAATCATCCCACAACATGCAATTTAATAACTAATCAGAGGTGGTTAGATGAAGTGTTTGATAATTATGCATCAGAAATTTTCTTTTCCTACTTGAACCATTATGATTACCGATTTTAAGATTAAATTTTGTTGCTTTTAAGTGGTTTATTTGAATAATCTGAGATTCTAAAGTCTTTTGACGGACTTTGCATTAAAATATCATCCATGCATCCTCTTAGTAATGCACTAATTTCACAAATATTCCACTACTAATAGGTGCCAGACACCATCCTCTGTGTTGCTGTAAACAATTATGGTAGGTAAACATACCGTACTCTCATAAAGGTAAAAGTCTAATGAAACAGACATCATATAATAAATGATAAATCTCAATAAATCTCAGTTAATGCATGTATTATTCCCTAGGGATGGCTTATAAAAGTACCAAGAACTGGGTGGTTTAAAACAATCGACACTTGTTTCACAAGTGGGAAATCAAGGTGTCTGCAGGACTGTGTTCTCCCTGATGATTCCAGGGGTGAATCTTTCTTTGCCACTTCCAGCTTCTGGTCTTTGCCAGCAGTCCTTGGCATTCTTTGGCTTGTAGGTGCATCACTTCAATCACATGGACATCTTCTCCCTGTGTGTCCTCACATTGTCTTGTCTCTGTGTCCAAATTTCCCTTTTTTACAGGGACACATGTCTTATTGGTAGGGCCCACCTTAATAATATCATTTTAATTTGATTGCCTCCGTAAGGACCCCCTAGTGAAATAAGATCACATTCTGAGGTATTGAGGGTTAGGACTTCAACATATGTTTTTTTTTTGGGAAAGAGACACAATCCAACCCATAACAATGCATAATTACAAATTGTGGAAAGTGCTGTGATGTAGTCAGACCACTAAGACAGGGAATAATATGGAGCATCTATTTTAAATTGAGTAGACAGGGAAGCACAACTTAAGACACAGAAAATAAGACCAAACTAGACAAAAGGGAGTGGATTGTGGCTGAGTGAAACAGCACAGGCAAGGGCCCCGAGATGGGGAAAAGCTTAATGCATTGAGGAAAGTAAAAGAAAACCAGGGTGTCTGGACTGTAGTGAGAGAGAAGAGGTTCCAAGATGAGTTGTTTAAACTTACTGAATTTTTTTTTTTTGAATTGTGAGCAATTACCAGAACTTGTTGGGGGTAGTGTGAACTTCTAAGGGACCAAATCAGTATGGTTTTTGTGACCTCCTTTATAAGGACAAAGGTGGGGATATCGGAGCACATACGAAGCTAGGAACAGCGGAAGCATTAGAAACCTACAGCATAAATAAGAACATCAGTAGAACTAATAGAAATTCAAGATACCAGGCTTCAAATTGTAATAAGCAGTGTTGATATTCAGGGTGGCTTGCACTAGTACAGCCATACTTGTTAAATTATTTAATACTATCTAGAGACATATGCCAGAAGGAAAAACAAATCATTTAAATACTTTGATAATAATTGCTAAATAGCTGCTGCTATAGGCCTCGAATCACCCCACTGACTCGTATTCTAGAACTGTCCCCAGATTGTCCCCAGGTTTCAGGAATGAAAACATCTCACGAGCCAGCAGGGGCCTGGGAGACCCCTGAATCAGCTCTATTACTTGCTGTTCTTTATTCAGAATAGTTCACCCGTGATACACTGGATATGTCATAGTGAGAACTTTCAAATGTGATATTCAGACACAAATATAGAGAAAGGCATTTTGTCTCTTTATATAGATATATCTCTATGTCTATATACATGTACATATGCACAAAAACATATATGCAAATGTATTTGTACACTTGCATATATTAGTGAAAATTAGCAAAATAAACTTGAAAGTTAATTATTTTATATGTCTATCTTTATACGCCCATAGTCTCTGAAATCTTAACCGTCCACGGAGATGCAAAAGCGTTAACTGACCGGGTAGTTGTAGGGGCTAAAGATGGAGAATACAGCTGGGTAAACGAAGCAGAAAATCCAATAAATGATCAGGTAGACTTTGAAGCAGGCTGGTATTCACATCCAAATTGGTCCCATTCCACAGAGAAAGAATAAGAAGTGGGAGGCTGAGGCAGAGGCAAAGTCCAAAGTCCAGATAAACAACAGCGTGCCCATTCCAGGAAAGCAGCTGAGACATAAAGGACAGAATCCACTCCACGTGGGAGGGAGCTGGGGCAAGGTGAATTCCAGGCACATTCCAAGGTAAGTGGAGGCACAAAGGCTAACCCTCTCAAAGTAAGTAGGATGCATTTGGCCATGATAGGGAACTGCCTCTAGCAGATTTAAATGGAGAGAAAAATGTATCCTCATTTAACTAGGAAGTCACTGAGTAGAGGTGGCTTAGGATCAGCTTCATCTGATTGCTCCACCCCTGTTTCTCTGCAGTTCCCTGCTCTGTGAGCATTTTGCTTACAGGCTTCCTTTCCTTACGGTATGAAAATGACTTGGTGGCTTTTAATTTCTTATCCACATACATGGTATAGAAAGGAAGCAGAAAGTTATCTTTTCCAATGGTTATTTTTTTAAGAATAGGAAAACTCTTTTCCAGAATACCTAACATCCTCCTTGGGTCTCATTTCCCCAAATTGAAATTTATGCCTATCCTGAACCAATCCCTTTGACTATTTTGTCACACAACAATTGGCCTAGGCCTGAGTTTCTAAGCTAATCCCAAATTAGGGCAATGAGATAACTTTAACCTACTCCTGGATGTATTACCAGTTTTTAAAATTATTATTTAGAACAGGATCTTTTGCTTAGATTATCTCTCAATTTTGTTGAAAGTAACGAATCAGAAAAGGATTTGATGTCCTGGTATTAGAGTGTCTCAGTTTGGGAGGCAGCCTCCAAGACAAAATTAGCAATGTCAAAGATTGATAGAAACTATACATAGAAGAGATAAAGAAGAGAGGGCCAAAGAAAGGCTTCAGACCGTCATGCAGGCTGTATCCACAAGGGGAGAAGTGGATCCGCAAGGGGAGAAGTGGAAGAAAAAAGCAGGTTTGAAGGGCCTCAGAATACAGCACAATTCTCAAAAAGTCTTAGGCCATAAGCAATTCCTAGAACAAAACTTTTCTGCTATGAGTCCTAACTTGGCAGAAGTGCCCCCAGCTCTGTTATCTCTGCCAGGCTGTCACTGGCTGAGAGGAGTCTGGGGGAAAGTAGGATGTTTGCGTGGAAATCGCAGTGGATCTGAAGATGTGGCAGTGGGGGACTGCCTGCTAACTACGCTTCTCACAGCAGGGTTTCTCTTGGAAGAAGAGCGAAGCTACAGACTTAGCGGCTAAGTAACTGTCACATAGAGTCTTCCTTCCCTTTTTAGTTTCTGGAAAAGAGAGAGCATAGATTTTACCAAAACTTATTCAATGACAATGACTAATCTTTTACTCTTTCACTTAGAGACACCTTGTTAAACAGAAAAGGTTAGGGAAATTTATATATTGCTAATTGCAATAAACCTTTGCTATGACAATTTTGATAAAGTGCTTTATTCTTGTGTATTGTAAATTGTTTTGTGAAAACTTTGGAGTTACAGAGTTAGCCTATTAAATTTACAGAAAATGTCAGCCATATAACCTAATTGATCAAGCCAGCCCTTATTGTGAAATCAATCATTATATTTCAATTTAAATAAACATAAAAATTCATATTTTCATGAAAGCCATCTCCCTTCTGAATTTTAAGATTGTTGCATGGACAGACAGGTGATAGATGGGAGGAAGGGTGCACAGATAGGTAAATAGATAGAGCAGCCTTTCTACTAGCTTGTCATTTGCATAAAATAAAGCATCACAACTTTCAGCATTTCTTAATAGACTCATTGCTTTGCTCCCCTGAGACACAGTCACTGGAGCAAAGCATTCTTTGATGATACTCCAGAGACAGATGAGATTGAGGTCACTAAATGAAAATTAAATAAACCCTGCCTTACCCAAAATTATTCCGAACATTGCAACATTGACAAGAATACAGCATTTTTGATTACACAGCACACACACACACCAGATGTGTAAGAGCTATACCTCTCTTTTTTAAAGTGAGAGAACATCTACTGTAAAATGGAAAGAAAGAAAAAAAAATTAGGTATGAAGCAACAATATTCTCAAGCAGACAGTTTTAGAAAAAAATAGATTTAGGAATTTAGTATCTAGAAACTGATAACCAAAAACACTGCCTATACCAGAGTACTTTCTGGAAATTTTATTCTGTAGTCCCACGCTAGTTTGAAGACTACTGGTCTGAATGACCTTCCATACTTTTCACCTTCTGTAAAGTCCAACCATAGATTGACTTAGCATTCTCCAAACACTGTTGGACTTTCATTCTTCCATAATTTTGCTCATGTTTTCCCTTCTATTGATGAGTTCTTCCTTCCTGCCTTTCAAACTCCTACTCAAATTTAAGACTCACCTTAATGTCATCCAGTCTTTGATGAATTTTCCTATTATCTCCAAGAATCACTCTTCCCTCCATCCTCCTGTGGCACTTTATAGCTATGTTTATTTATTGAAACATGTACCACTGTTACTGAAGTCTACTTGCTTAGATCATTCTGGGAATAATAGTCACAGGAATAATAATTATTCTCTAATTCTGTGTCATATTCTCAGCCTCACACTGTGCTAGTTGTATGCCATTAGAGAAAAATATGAAAATGTTCAGTGCATAACAAACCAAAGAGCTACATTTCAACCAAAGGCTGAGATAGTAATTAGGAATTTATTGCTGTAGTCCACATTAGAGATTACTGAGATCTTAATTAAAGTTGTGGTAGTAGATATTTCAAAAGAGTGGCTAAAATATTAGAAGAAAAATCATAATTTTATTTTGAAAGTGAAAGAAGGACAGAGTTTTAGGATACATAAAAAAGTAAAGTGAATTGCTTCAAAGAGAACTTACAGGAAATGGATCTACTGAACTAAGCAATTAGGAAATCCATGCTAACTATAATGAATAGTTTTGTTTATGATTCAGTGGCCAGATTTTGCCACAAACTCAATGGCCAGTCACACAGCACACCTACCTTTAAGGAATACTGGAGAATTTAATATTTATTTTTTACACACAGCTTCCACAGAATAAAATTAGAGCTCCACTGCTAGGGCAAAATGGAAGTCTAGATATAAGGTGTGTAGCTAGCAGTATCTGTATTACGTCACAACCTGCGGTGGACAGTGCAGAAATTCCATTTCTCACAGCTGTCAGTCTGCTGCAGTGAATTGCAGACCTGAAGACTGAGTCTTAGGAGATGTCTTCAAGCCTGATCCAAGACGTCACGATTGCCCAGAGCTTCTCTTGAAGGTCTGATAGATTCTTTCCCCACTGTTTATTTCTTTTGAATCATCATTGCAGTCATATAATTTTACTGTTGAATATTCTTTAAAGTAAAATATAAATCTTCCTTAGAATAGCATCACAATAACTTACCTTTTCCCCTTCCTTTCTTCATTCCTCTTTCCCCTTTATTTTCTTCTTTCCTTATAATCATTCTTTCTCTTGGTATTTCATGCTCCTGTATATTTCTGTCATAATATAACACATCCCCCTTTAAAGAAATTCAGAATCTAATATTTCAAGAGAGGGACAATTATGCTAAAATCAATACTTTTCTGGAGAGAAAACTTCTTAATTTAATTATGAAATGACAAAAACATAAAAAACTCAAAATGGCTTGATGGCATAATTTGTATCCTTTAATGAAGGCTTAAATACAACCAAAGACATATAATGTCTGCTTTTAAACTTTAAATTTTAAGATTCAAAATACATAATAGCTGCATTTTCTTTTTTCTTCTAGAAGGACTTATGCAAATACTTTCTAACAGGCAAGCTTACTTTGTATTTCTTTAGAAATATATGATATGAATCATCAGAAATTTCATTTATGATGTTATATTTTTCCCTTAAGGCAAGGATGATACAAATACTAGAAGATATTTTGGTGAGTAATTCACTTTTAGAGAATAATTATTCATGATCAAATTCTGCTATAATAAGTGAATGTCATAATCTTTTGCATATAAGAAATCATCATGATGTGAAATTCTAAATTCTGGATGGGACCATGAAAACAAGCTAACTTAGCAAATCAGTTCCTGAATTTACAAATAAATTGTGAACCCAGGTCTTTGGACACAGTACGTGACCTGTGTTGTTATATAGGTTCCTAGGCTTACCAGGGCCCGACACTTGGTTTAATGCTCTGCTGTCACCATCTTGAAATTCTTAATAATTTTTGAACAAAAGGCCTAATGTTTTCATCTTGCACTGTGCCCCACACATTATAGAGTGAGCCTTGGTTGCAGTTATTTGAAAACGGAGTCAGAATTAGAACTGTTTATCCCTTCTCTTTGTACTCTCACTTCCTTAGCCAAATATGGCTTCAAGTGAATCTCCTTACTCCTTCTAATAACTTCCTTCCTAATATAGTGTCTGGCTGCCTTTATTCCAGATAGGGTACAAGCATCTAATGCCATATTTCTTAATTACATCAAGTAAATGGCAAAGAGGTGGAAAGGGAGATGCTCTCCTTATCATTTCCTTGCTCTATGTAGGAGGCACTCTGTGGAGGCCCCTTTGGTTGCTGTTCATCGTCATCACAAGTTCAGTGCAAAGTGCATATCCAAAAAAAGCTTTTAAAATTAAGGATCAGGTTGGGCATGGTGGCTCACACCTGTTATCCCAGTACTTTGTGAAGCCGAGGTGGGAGGATCACTTGAGACCCGTTGAAGATCAGTCTGAACCACATAACAAGACCCTGTCTGTACAAAAACACAAAAATTAGCTGTGTGTGCTGGTATGCAGCAGTAGTCCCAGCTACTCCGGTAGCTGAGGCAGGAGAATTGCTTGAGCTTAGGAGGTCAAGGCTGCAGTGAGTTATCATTGTGCCACTGTACTCCAGCCTGGGTGACAGAGTGAAACTATCTCTTAAAAGAAAATTATTGCTAGTCTGATAGTAAATATGAAATTTTATTTTTTAAAAAATAAAGTTAATATTTTTTATATTTTTGAAGCAATTTTGACTTACTACATTGCTCTACATTTACAAGATGGGAAGGAAACAGTCAATAGTACATGAAAGATATTCAGTATCTGGGAGAGATACATATGTGTATATATAGTGTATTTATAGCTTTATGTATTATACATTATAAATATATGTTATATAATTGTTTAGGGAGGGATAATACATAATTACTTTTTTCAGATATAAATTATCCCTCCTTCCCACTTTGTATAGATTGTTTTTTACATTTTGCATTCTGAATGAAGATGCTTCTCTTCTTCTTTAACTGCTCTCTGTCCATTTTGAATAAATTACAGCCCCAACTATTACTAAACTGAAGAGTTTTCCAAGGAAACATTTGCCAAATCTTCTAAAAAGAACTATTTTCTCAGAGGGAATGAATGTGTGAAGCTGCCCTGACCTCAGATAAGAATCTGAGCACCTTACTCCTGAAATGGTTCAGAAGCACCTAGAGGTTTTGTGTTTGCTTTTTGCACTGTTGACTGGTGGAAACATCTCAGCCTCAGCACATCGGCCAGATTGGGCTGCTAAGTCATTGCAAGTTTTCTGAATTTTCTTCATAAAGTAAAAATCTTCTTAAAAATGTTCTTTAAATTTTATGTCACTCAAAAAATGAATGCCCCATATTCTCTTCCTTTTTACACTTAGAACAAGTATTTCTCTATACGGCTTCATGCCTCCTAGACATTAATTTGCTTGACAATCCTTGAATAGACTGGTGAACAAATTTATCACCAGTTATTAATTGTTGGCCACCTAATGTGCTGAGCATGATCAAAACCACAAAAATACTTGACATTAACTGTTATGCAGATAAGGCAACCAGGTGCTCTCTTAACTAATGGTCAAGAATGAGGGGGCCCTGAAGTTAAGAGCCAGATTTGAATTAATCATTTATTATCTGTGTTACTCTGGGCAACTTTATCAAATTTTTTTTAGTCTCAGCATTTTTATCTGTCATCTCTCTGTCTGTTCGTCTGTCTATCATTAGTTTGCTAGGGCTGCTGTTAACAACGGACCATAATTCTGGAAGCTAGAAGTCCAAGATCAAGATGTCAGCAGGTTTGGTTTCTTCTGAGTCCTCTCTCCTTGTTTTTGTTTTTAAGGATTGCCACTTTTTCACTGTGTCCACACATGGTCAACTATTCCCTACCATCCAGCAGCAGCTGGCTTGATAGAATAGTGGAATGGCCTTTTGAAGACTCAGTTACAGCAACATCTGAGGGGTGACACCTTGCAGGGCTGGGTCAATATTCTGCAAGAGGCTGTACATACTCTGAATTAGTGTGCAGTGTATCATGCTGTTTCTTCCATAGCAAACACTCAAATATCCAGGAATCAAGGAGTAGAAAAGAGAGTTGCACCATTTGTAACCAACTAGCAAGATATTTGCTTTTCGTTCCTGTGACTTTATGCTTTGCCTGCCTGGAGGTTTGAATTTCAAATGGGGGAATTCTTCCACCAGGACAGATAACAATGATCCCATTGAACCAGGAGTTAAGACTGCCACCCAACCACTTTAGGCTACTCAAGCCTCTGAATCAATAGGCAAATATGGGAGTTACTGTGTTAGCTGGGGTGATTGATCTTGTTATACCAAGGAGAAATTGGACTGCTACTAAGGAAGAGTTTGTCTAGTATAAGAGATCCTTTAGGGTTTCTTGTAGTATTACCATACCCTGTGACTAAGATTGATGGAAAAATAAAACCACCCAATCCAGATAGAACTGCTAATGGCCCAGATCCTTCAGGAATGGTTTGGGTCACCTCATTGGGGAAGGAACTATGACCAGCTGAGGTGCTTGCTGAAGGCAAAGAGAATGCAGAATGGGCAGTGAAAGAAGCTAATTATAGATGCCAGCTATGACCATGTGACCAGTTGCAGAAATATGTACTGTAATTGTCATGAGTATTTCTTTCTTGTTATCAGTATGTTTGTGTGTATATATGTACATATGTATGTATGTACGTATTAATATATGTAATATATAGTATCTTTGTTTTCTTCCCTTTCTTTCTCCTTTATTATGTGATATAAGATGTATTGACTTCATGTCATTGTATTAAGTATTGTTAACTTCATAATATTTAAATTATAAGATATCAAGAGTAAACATCATGTAAGGACTTCACATCCTCTTCTGGAAAAAGAGTGAGTGCATTTTCAGTTGTACACAGGACAGTTGTGTCATGCTAGGTGGAAGTATGACCTTGCTATTGTCTTTATTGGAGATTGAAGTACAGTAGCCCCCTTATCTCTGGCAGATACGTTCCAGCACCCCGAGTGAATGCCTGAAACCAAGGATAATCCAAAACCTATAAATAGTATGCCTGAATTTCTTTTTACTGCTTCACAATTTCACAGATAGAACATTCATTTTCACTGTAGATCTTAACAACCTCAGCATATGATTTTTTTTCTTTCCTAAGTCGAGAACTTTTCACTTAAAGGAAGAACTTTAAAACATCTCTTTAACATACGCAAATTTCCAGTATCACTATTCTTGCACTTGGGGACCATTATTAAGTAAAATAAGGGCTACTTGAACACAGGCTCTGTAAACCATGACAGTCAATTTGATAACCAAGTTAGCTACTAAGTAACTAATGGGCAGAGAGAATGGTGAGTCGATATGCTGAACAAAGGGAGGTTTATGTCTCAGGAGACAGAGTGGGATGGTGTGAGATTTCAGCACACTACTCAGAACAGTGTACAATTTAAAACTTATGCGTTGATTATTTCTGGATTTTTTATTTAATATTTTTGGACCATGATTGACTTCAAGTAGCTGAAACCAGAGAAATCAAAGCAATGGGTCTGGGAGGGCGGATTACTGTATGGTTAAAGATGTGTGTGGGCACCAAGTTCACATGGAATAGGCTTGTGATGATTCATTTTGTGTCTACTTACCTGAGCTATGGTGTCCAGATAGTTGGTCAAATGTTATTCAGGATGTTTCTTTGAGGATATTTTCAGACGGCATTTACATTTAAATCCGTGAACTTTTAATAAAACATATTGTTCTTGGTAATGCAGGCCTGGATAGAACAAAAGACTGACTTGCTCGGAGTAAGAGGAAGTTCTGCCAGCAGACTGACTGCTTTGGACCTTCATCTGCCACATTGCCTCTTTCCTAGTCTCCAGCCTCCTGTCCCACCATGAAGGTTTCTTTGGCAGCTTTCATAATCTTGAGAGCCTTAAAATAAACCTCCTTGACTTACAATGGAGTTCTATCTTGATAAGCCCATCATAAATTGAAATATCCTATATCAAAATGTATTTAGTATACCTAACCTACTGAAAAGGATATCTTAGTCTAGCCTACCTTAAATATGTTGAGAACACTTACCTCAAGCCACAGTTGGGCAAAATCATCCAACACAAAGCCTATTATATAATACAATATTAAATAGCTCATACAAATTATTGAATGAGCTATTTATAAATTATGTACTGAAAGTGAAAAACAGAATAGTGCATGGGTACTCCAAGTATGGCTTCTAATGAATACCTATTGCTTTTACACCATCATAAATTTGAAAAACCTTAAATCAAACCACTGTAAGTCAGGCACCATCTGTGTATGTAAATCCTATCGGTTCTGTTTCTCTAGAGAACTCTAACTACTATGATGCTTCATAGTCTGTGTTGTCTGAGTCCTCATCTCCTCTTCTTCCAAGTATGTTCGTCATATTGGATTAGAGATTACCTATATGAATTCGTTTTACCTAACTTATTTCTTTAAGTCATATTCTGAGAAACTGGGTTTGGAACTTCAACATATGAATTTTGAAGGGGACATAATTCAGCCCATAACAAATAGTGTGATAATAGTGCCTCAGAGAGTTTTGAAGTGAGGATTAAATACGTTAACACATGTCAAGTACTAAATACAATGCCTGGTACATAGCAACAGAAACATAATCACTGGAATTTTTTTTCACTAATAACATTTTTAGTTCACTCAAATTTTTATGAAAAAGTTAATTTGCATGGCTAATGAGTGTTGGAATTGTAGGGCTCTGTATATCTCAACACTTTCTGGGTTGAGTTAACATAGAAAATTGAGACATCCCTTTTCTCCTTAGGCAACTCCATAGCAGTAATGAATACTGGTGACTATTTTTGCAAAATATTCTCAAAATATGTCTCAAGAATGTCAGAATTAGATAGACCATTTTTGAGTTTTGTTTCTAAACTGTAATGAACTAAGAAAGTCCAAACAAATTGATTCATGACACATGTATAATATATTTTTAGGTAAACAAGAATAACCAATTGAAGCATTTATTTAAGAAGTACTTATCTACATATTGAATGCTACTGTGTGCCAGGCACTGTTATACACAGGGAGGATCCAGTGGTGGAGAAGACGACAAAGTCTGCTCTCTTGGAGCTTATATTGTAGTGGAGAGAGATCTAGAGTAAATGATGGCAACAAGTACAGTGAAGAAAACTGTATCAAGGCGAGGGGTTAGAGGGTGGGGCAGCTATTTGACACAGGGTAGTCAGTGACTGCCTCTTTGAGAAGATAAAGATGCAGATGAAGTAGAGATCTGATGTAGTGATGACGCCAGTCTTTCAGGTACAGAGGAAGGAGTATCTCAGGAGAGGGCTGTTGAGATTCACTTGCAGTGGTTGGCAAAATATTACAGAAAATATTTAAGATATCTTAGGGAAAGTTATAGATTAGTCTCAAGCCTTTTGGGAAGCCAAAAGGTTTTATTGGGGCAGGCCAAAGGCAGCCAGCCAGTCCATTAAGTTAGGGAAAGGTAGAGATAATCAAAGGCCTTACCCCACACCCATTTGTCTACACTCTATGTACTCATGTAGATTTTGTACTGGGTGGTCTCTCCAGGGAAGATCAAAGGGGAATTACCTGTTAATAGCATTTACTCTGGACCCCTGAACCTAAAGCTTTTATTAGTCTTAAAACCATTTTCTTAACTATGTTAATCATCCACAGGTGTATTAACTTGGAACCTCTGTTCTAAGTAAAAATGTGGACAAACAGAGGGTCTGGGTCAATTCGTTGTATTTCACTCTCTAAAAGCAGCCAGTGGCAAGTCCTAGCCCATTGAAACACTGTAATGGTGTAAGAGTGCATTCATTTATCTGTCATTGAGTCAGGGTCTGCAGGTCAGACTTCCGCAGCAGCAGGTCCTACGTCTCAGGTGGTGCCCTGGAAGTGTTTAAGATCAAGGGCAAAGAGGGAACCGTAAATACAAATACTCGAAGCCAACATTAAACTTGATGTCTTCAAGAACAGTAGGGAAGCCAGGATGATTGGAACAATGTGAATGAGAGAAGGGAGAGTGCTGGGGATTCTATAAGCGTGGTCACAGGTGACAGATTGTGTGATATATCCTCTGTCTTTCTGCACAAATTATGTTAAATCATTTTTAAATTGAAAATTTGAAAGTACGAGATGTTTGGAAAATTTGCTTATCTTCAAAATGATCATGCTAACATTATCGTGTGTTTATGACTTTGAAAAGATACAATATACATGAAGCAGCCTACCTGTTGAGACTATTGCAAACGTTGTAACTCTTATTTTTATTTAAAATATATTTAATCTCCATATTTCACAGTTTATGATTTATGTACTATTTAACTCAATAATAAAGAAGTATCTTTTGAGTATTTGTGCCAGTGAGTCACTCTCATTGGTGATAGAGTTAATATTTAAAAAGATGAACATCTCTGCTCACAAGCAGTCACCAACAAATACTTTTTCTACCAACTGTGGGCACAGGGATGTTAACACTGTAATAGCACTTAGAGGAAAATCTAGGTGTCAGATTATTAAAATCTGAGAAATTTACATACAGTGGTTATACTTGATTTTGCATTCCTGGTTTGTATTCTCATTATACTTGGAAAGATTTGTTCTAATAGTTATTTTATACCTGGCTATCAGATACTATTATGATATTTAGGCTAGAGCAAATATGGATATACAGCTCCAAGAAAAAATGCATTTTATATAACTTTCAGTGCCCTTCTTTTAGGATAATGTAAATAGTCTTGTCCTTGACAGGGATTACTGTACAATTGTGGAAATATATTAACCATCAGATAGAGAGAGCAACTTTATTACAGATTTGGCACAGTTAATTTATTTCTTTTATCAGAAATCCTTCGTAAAAGTAGATAACAAAGAGGCTAAGGTATAATCTTGTTGTGAGTGGGTGGTTATACGTTGAGATATCTGACACCCAGTTGTTAGAAGATCAGAAAAATGCAAAACCCAACTGAAAGACTAATTGTGTTTTCTTGTCACATGTGGCACAGAAGAAAAAGGGAGGCACACTGTGCAGGGAACACTCTGTCTGAAGGCTGAGAGCCACTCACTTTGCACCACGTCCAAACAAATCTTATGGAGAAGAATAAATTTGTTTCTATCATCTTCCTTCATTCAAAACTTTATTATTCATTCACTCAAAGATCTTTAAACATAAATAAGAGAAACATAACTTATATAAATGATTACTATTCCAACATACATTGATTCTAGTTCTAGTACAGGAAGCAAAGAGACACTTGACTGAATTAATTCAGTGATTCTGAAACTTTTCTCTTTCACCATTTCATTCTCTCCTATTACACTGCTACACTGGATTTTCAGGAGCTGTTATCAACCAGCCACATGGCTCCCAGTCCTTCTTTGAATCCAGCTGTTTTGAGGAAAAAGAGGATGTAAAGAGGGTTGCAGGAGATTGGTCAGAGTGGTGGGAGAAACTATAGAGAAAGGAGCAGGACTTCTGACAGGTCCGAGGGCTCCTGCAAAGCCTCAGGGGAGAATAGCTGAAGGCAGCTGTTCTCTAACTCTGAGGCAGAGGGCAAGGAATAGGTACAAGGGAGTGTAGGGGAATTTATCTTAAACAGGCTTGTTTACTTATGTTGACCAGTAACTGACCTTTGATCAGTGTGACTGACTGTTCTCTGAAAGGGGAACAATAAATGTTAATTACCTACAGGTTGTGTTTGCTACAGGGTTTCTGCATTATGCCTGCAGTGAATAAAAGCAAGCAGATCCAGCTTCTCAAGACTGCTGCACTTTGGCCGCTGGAGCCAGGCAGTCCCCTAGCTATTCTTACACTGCGTATCTGTTTCTGAGTACTCATTTCATCCTTCAGTTGGCCAGGGTCTACGGGACAGAACTAGCAGAGGGTAAAGAAGTGGAGAAAGACATTTTACCGAATTCCAGATTCTATTTTTTTTTTTTTGAGATGAAGTTTAAGTTTCGCTCTTGTAGCCCAGGCTGGAGTGCAGTGGCATGATCTTGGCTCACTGCAACCTCCGCCTCCTAGGTTCAAGTGATTCTCCTGCCTCAGCCTCCCAAGTAGCTGGGATTACAGGTGTGAGCCACCGTGCCTGGCTAATTTTTGTATTTTTAGTAGATATGGGATTTCACCATGTTGGCCAGGCTGGTCTCTAACTCCTGACCTCAGGTGATCCACCACCCCTCCCCACCCCCGGCCTCCCAAAGTGCTGGGATTACAGGTAGGAGACACGACTCCTGGCCCCAATTCCAGATTGTTATGGGTCATTGCCATCACCACTGCACTGGTACTGAAGCTCCATTGACGCTCTATTTCCAAGCCCACAATCCTTTGAGAAACCTATGACCTCAGATAAATATGAAAGAAGTTTATAATAACATGGTATTGATTCCATCATGATATGTTTACAATACTTAACACTTGATGCATGACAATAATTTCCATGGCTGCCTCAGTAAATTTTTAATCTATAAAAAACATCATTTCCCCCCATTTGAATCTAGAGTATAATAAGGGTCTATAGACAACAATGCTTTTCCAGGAAAGGAAACATAGGAGACGGGCAATCCTATTTTATTGTGACAATGGAAAATATTTTTTGACAGATGCTGGGTTGTGCACCTTACATGTGATTGTTCTTTATTTAGTATTATGAAACTGGAATAATTATTATGTTTGTTCACATAAGGAAATCAAGCCTTGGAGAAGTGAAATAGCTCATACAATTTCACACAACTATCAGGGTGATTCACACCTAAGTCAGTGCTCTTAACCATGCTCCTAAGTTCCCTTCCCCAGTCTAAGAAATCAAGAAGTTCTTTTGGAAGCATCAGTCACTTTATGCTTCTTTGAAACATTAGATCTACAGTGGTGGGAAGCAGTGGAGCTTTCCCAGCAAAGTCCCTTGGAAGAGAGAAAGAGTGCCAGCCACTATGTAGAGGCGGAAAGAAGCACTGCTTGCTGCCAGCCACAGCCCGTCTCTCTCACCTTTAGAAACGCCGTTGAGCCTCAGGGAGGAAGTTCTATCAGTGTCCACAAATTTGATGATCTACCTGGTAAGTCTTTGAGAACTACTAACAATAGATCTGCTTGGGTGGACTTTTATCCTGTCTTCGTGTGAAGTCACTTCAATTCCTAGGATATCTGTAACATTAGGGAATGTATGAGCTGGCTGTTGCATTTTCTAATTTTCAAATTATTTGGATCTATGAGATATCACAGTTGGATAGTCATTTACCCTCACGTTTACCTCAGTCCTCATTTTATATCATGATACTTACTTTCTCAGGCTCAGTCTGGCCTGCTTTCCTCTTTCTTAGTAAAACCATTCAGAGTTAGGAAAGAAACCAAACCAGTGAATGTGCAACTGTCAACTCAGCTTTAATCTGCAAGATTTCGAAGAAACTATACTATTCTTTCCAGTTGAGCTTTGCCTAAGTCTTTTAATCCCCTAAATAACATCCTAAGCAGAAACCTCCATTTTTACTATGAGTAAGAAGTTTTAAGCTGGTCTATTGGTACTGTAATGCTTATTGACTTTTCAGTGACAAAACGTACTGAGGTATACTTTGTAAATCTAGCATGGATATATTAATCTATTTATTGAATGCCATATGAATTCTCTAAGCTTTTCAGTGGTCCTTGAGTAAAGATTAGGCCAGTTTCTTGCTGGTGTGTGTTTATTCAGTTGTAACAAGTGTTCTATTTATTATGCAAGTGGGATAATTCTAAGTTCTAGTTGTGATTTCCTCTCATTTACTATTATGTGTATAATGCATGCCATGAACAATTTGCAAGTAGCCAGTATCATTCCTCTAATGACATAGACACCTTAGATTTAAGGAGATTAATACCATGGTAACTTCAAAGTCCTTTGATGAAAAAACAAGCATAGTTACAGAATAAAAAAGATTCAAAAATGTTTTCTTAGTTCTTTCTAGTACCCTTAGCACCCAACATGAGACTACTATTCCCAGATTCATGTTATAGCTCCATGTACAGCCAATTTAACCATTTTTGATTAAACAGTCTGCCAGTTTCATACTACATAATGACCCAACCAATTTAACTGAATTTTCAGGGATTTTGAAACAACTGAGCAGTCAATTCAGGCCAAGTAGCTCATTTTACCTGCAGATATAGTCTAAGCAATTGATTTGAAGTTTTTAAATTAGTATGTTTTCTCCACTCAA
Organism: Cheracebus regulus; assembly: GCA_963574635.1. Classification (NCBI taxonomy): domain Eukaryota; kingdom Metazoa; phylum Chordata; class Mammalia; order Primates; family Pitheciidae; genus Cheracebus; species Cheracebus regulus. Next base: position 65,002 of record CAUYQU010074437.1, read on the forward strand.
AAATTATGTGTTATTATAAAACATTGCCATTGCTTTATTATGCTTTAAAAATATTCAAATATTTTTCTAAAATTAAGTTTACAGAGAAGGATCCTAAATTTTAAAAAAGAATAAAGTGTAAAACCAATAGTTTCTGAATTTAATCTTTGTAGTCTATTGAGAAGAGCTTTAAGTTGGCAATGAAAGATCAAAGTTAATATCTAGTGCTTTAATAAATACAGATACTTAAGAATAGTATTACAACATATTTTAAAAAGCAATTTTAAAAAAGACAAAGTGAGAAATATTTACTCAAAGCAATCCTTCTTAAACAACAACAAAAAAAACCAATTCTAGTTGCAGCCATCAGTTTTTTTTGTTTTGTTTTTGTTTTTAGATTTTTTTATTTGAAGTATCTTACAAAGGAATATATGGGTCTTCATGATTCATTAGACATAACAGTTGTCGTGGGAATATTTTATTCATTACTTAGAATTCTGAGGCTTACAAACTTATAATTTAGAAGCAAAATGAATACACTTAGGGACATCCACTTCCAACTATGAGGGAGTGACAGAGAACAGAATTATCACACAACCTGAAAAATAAACAAATTGAGAAAACGTGAAATAAAAGTTATCAAAACACTAGCATCAAGCAATATAGAACAATGACCCCTGAGAGAGGGGGAAATGATGTGAGCCCTGTTATTTCCCTATCTTATTGCCTTCAAGAGCATTTCCAGGTCATGGTATATGGAGGCAGAACCCAGGCAGAGCCGGGTCAGGTCTCTGAGTTGAAGCGACAGAGCTGAGAGTATGTGGGACTGTGTGTTGGAGAAGAGAGAGCCTCACAGAGAGAGAACTCCGGAGACCAACAGCAAACCCCTACATGTCTTCAGCAGAGTGATGCTGGTGCCTGTGTGTGAGAACCACCCAAAGATGAAGGAAAAAAGTACCTAAACAGACCAAAGGTGACAGTGCCTAGAAGTGACACAAGGCTGGACATGGCACCCATTCCCACAAGCCAAACTGGACAAATCTCATGTTTCATGGGACACTGAGTAAAGCACACTAATATATCTTCAGTCGTAGGAAATAATTAGGCTGAAACACCTTTCTAGTCATGCCTAACAAACCTTAAGAGCAAGCTCCAACAGTATCCAAATAAATTACTCTTGTATAGAGAACAAAGCTCAAGAATACTTACAGGAATCAAAAAACATTTAGCACCCAACAAAGTAAAGTTTGCAATGTCAGGAATTCAATAAAGTATTACAAAACTGGCAAGATAGTATGAAAATATGATATGTAATGAGAGGAAAAATCAACTGAAAGTCAGAACTGACAAAGATATTACAATTAGCAAATAAAGACATAAAAACAGTTATATAACTATTACATATGTTCAAATATTAAGTATGGAAGTGGAATTTATAAGAAAGACAAAAATTGAATTTCTAGAAGTGAAAACTAAAATGTGTGAGGGAACAATATATTGGATGGAATTAATGACATTAATGCAAAATTGCAGATGTAAACATTGGTAACTATGATGACATAAAAATGGAAACTATCAAGATAAAACAAAAATAAAGGATAAATTTTTTTAAAAAATGAATGGACTATCAGTTATGAGCCAATTTCAGGTGGTCTAATATGCTTGTAAGTGAAGTGGGCAAAGCACGGAGAGACAGACAGAAAAAAATTGAAGAAAGTAAGTTTGAAATTTTCCAAATTTGATGGAAACAATAAACTCACTGATCCAAGAAGCACAATGAACCCCAAATACAAGAAACATTAAGACAATTACAACATAGTTCATCATAATCCAACTAATTGGGTTTTTAAATTTTAATTAATATATTTATTTAAAGAGAATCTTGCTGTGTCACCCAGGCAAAAGTTCAGTGATACAATCATAGCTCACTGCTGCCTCAAACTCCTGGGCTCGAGCAATCCTGCCACTTCAGTCTACTAAGTAGCTAGGACTACAGACATATGCTATCACACCTGCCTAATTTACATTATTTTTGTATAAACCCAGTGTCACGATGTTGTCTAGGCTGATCTTATACTCCTGGCCTCAGGTGATCCTGCCTCCTCAGCCCCCCAAAGCACTGAGATTACAGGTGTGAACCACCAAACCTAGCCTATAATCCAATTGTAAAAACAAATGGTAAAAAGATAATTAAAAAAATATTATTAATTTATATCCTCCCCAAACACAATAGAAGAAAAATAATTTGTTTATTAAATATAGTCAAACCAGAATCTCTGGGACACAGCTAACGTGGTGTTAAGAGGGAAATTTATAGCACTAAATGCCCACATCAGAAAGTTTGAAAGATCTCAAATTGACACCCTAACATCTCAATTAAAAGAGCTAGAGAGGCAAGAACAAACTAATCTAAAAGCTAGCAGAGAACAAGAAATAACTAAGATCAGAGAAGAACTGAAGGAGATGAAGACATGAAAAATCCTTTAAAAAAAATCAATGAATCTGGAGCTGGTTTTTTGAAAAAAATAACAAAATAGACCACTAGCTAGACTAATAAGAAAAGAGAGAAGGATCAAATAAACACAATAAAAAAATGATGAAGGAGATATGACCATTGACCCCACAGAAATACAAACTACCGTCAGAGAATACTATGGACACCTCTATGCAAATAAACTAGAAAATCTAGAAGATACATACACCATCCCAAAACTAAACCAGTGTCTACACATGCACCCTCCCAAAACTAAACCAGGAAGATGTCGAATCCCTGAGTGGACCAGTAACAAGTTCTGAAATTGAGGCAGTAATAGCTTACCAACCAAAAAACCCCAGGACCAGACAGATTCACAGCTGAATTCTACTAGAAATATAAGAAGAGCTGGTATCATTCATTCTTAACTATTCCAAACAATTGAAAAGGAGGGACTCCTCCCTAACTTATTTTATGAGAGCAGCATCATCCTTGTGAGGTTTGTTTCCGAGGATAAAACGAAGAAACTGAGGCCAGCACCAAAATAATCCAATGCAAGGGAATTTATTCAGGCTCCCGGGTGAGGTTCTGTGGTCCGGACAGGAGGGGCCGGAGAAGTCGCACAGACTCCTCT
>CAUYQU010074438.1:0-48322 GCA_963574635.1 Cheracebus regulus
CCCTTCCCTTCCCTTCCCTTCCCGTCCTTCCTTCCATCCTTCCGTCCTTCCTTCCTTCCTTACCCACCACCCCCCCACGTTATTTTCAAAAAACCTAATTTACCATTTTTTTATTTGATTAAAAAATTTGTAATTAAATTAAAATATGGTAAATAATGTGTTTTAGATACAAACAGGTTGGGTGGGTGGTAAGGAAGGAAGGAAGGAAGGAAGGAAGGAAGGAAGGGAAGGGAAGGGAAGGGAAGGGAAGGGAGGAAGGAAGGAAGGAAGGAAGGCAGGAAGGCAGGCAGGAACTTGTGGTGACAGACAGCTAGTCACAACTGGAGAGCCTCCCAGGTAGCCAGGGGACCTGAGTGATTGGACACTGCCTAGTGCCGGTGCCCAGATAACAGCAGCAGGAAACTCACAGTTGCTTTCCTGGGTTGAGAGAGCCGAGGTCCAGCTCCCTGTCGAACTCGGTGCGAATGTCCTCCAGGGCCCCGTCGTCCCCAAAGGCCCCCCACTCCGTGTTGATGCACATCCTGCCCTCGTCGCCCTCCACTAGGTCAATGTTGCTCATGTCCTCCATGTAACACGCATTGGTGCCCGTTCCTGAACCAGGGAGCAGAGAGAATATGCAGAGAGGGCTCCCAGCTGGGCACAGACAGAGAACTCTTGACTGCTGGGGAGTCCTCCTCCATGTCTCACAAAGTGCTTTTCATCCCTGGGGCCGCTCTTGCTGGGGGAAGCAGCTTGGGCGAGCCCCAGGCACATGGGGAATACAGCTGACAAGTCAAGTCCGCACTTCTCAGGGTGCTCAGGGTTTGCAGTTCTGAATGGAGTCAATTGTGAGGAAGTCCCCTGATAAATATGGATGAAAGCTGAAAAGCGCTCCTACAAGAGGATGATAAATGAAGCTAATCTTGTAAATATTTTTTTTAAAATAACCAACCCAGGGTAATTTTGAAAATTCTTTCCCTCAGCTACTTAGTTTTGCTCTATTTGATACTAAAAATATTCTTTACTTATAGCCTGCCACAAATTGTTTCTATCAGAAGCTGCATCCGTATCTTAGACAGTGATTAGCTACACCTAAGAAAGCAACACTCCGTGATGGAAACACAAAATCACTCCCAGGAAATGCCTCAAACACTTGAGTGCTGGGGAATGACTACAAATGGGCACCATCTTTTTGGTATCTTTTGGGAGGATGGAAAAGTTCTAAAATCGTACTGCAGTAATGGTTACAAAACTGTATGTTTACTAAAAATCATTGAATCGTGCACATAAAGTGAGAGGACTTTTATGCCTCAATAAAGCTGTTTGGATTGTTTTGTTTGTTTTTTTTTTTAAGGATCTTCCCTTGGCTGATACTCTGGTGTGAGTATTTTAAATGCCAACATGGAAAATGAGAAATGTTGAAAAGCAGAGTGTGATATTTGGAAAAGGCTTTTCTCAGAAATGCACGGACGCTGTTTAGGCATGCCCCCCAATCTGTGGTTACCAGACACAACCACGATGACAGACAGGTGCCATGACTGGCAAGGGCCTGATCCATTTTGAGGCTCCTGGAAACGAGTCCAGCAGATGGAGCCCCTCAGCTTTAAAGACCTGCCCTTCGGGAAAGCCAGGCTGAGGAAGATCTTGTGGGACAGTAGGAAAAGCAATTCAGAAGAACTTTCCCCAGGAGTGGTAAAGGAATGGGAAGAGGAGAAGGGAATATTCAAGAGCGACCTCTAAGTCAGAGCCGTTCTGCTTTACTGTACCCCAAACTGCCTTCCCACGCATTCCTCGAGCTGGCCCCCCAGCTCTGACGAGCCCACCCACGGGCCACCCCTACTGCACCACGACCGCCCTGGTCCAGTCCACACTGCACCCCGCCCGACAGTCCAGGGGTCTCTTGGCTGGTCACCCTGCTTCCACTCTTGTCCCCAGTCACTGATTATCCACATCACAGCCAAAATGGGCTTTTTAAAAAATGCACACCTGGCAGGGTGTGGTGGCTCACGCCTGTAATCCCAGCACTTTGGGAGGACAAGGCAGAAGGATCACCTGAGGTCAGGAGTTTGAGACCAGCACGGCCAACATGGAGAAACCCTGTCTCTACTACAAGTACAAAAATTAGCCAGACATGGTGGCGCATGTCTGTAATCCCAGCTACTCAGGAGGCTAAGGCAGGAGAATCGCTTGAACCCAAGAGATGGAGATTGCAGTAAGCTGAGATCATGTCACTGCACTGTAGCCTGGGTGACAAAGCAGGACTCCATCTCAAAAAAAAAAAAAAAAAAAAAAATAGGATATCCATTTATCCATCTCCCACCCAGAGGTCTTCAGTGCCTTCCAATATCCCTCAGGGGATAAGCCAGTGATCTTACAATGACTGTGTCCACGTCCTGTGCAATCTGCCCAGTCCATCCACCCCCTCTCACTTGAATGACCTCCGACTCTCAGCCTTCACTCACCTTATCCAGACACCACTCAGCTGTAGGGTTCCCCTGGTCCCCTCACCCCCACCCCGCTCCACCCTGGACCCCTTCCCATCTCCAAGCTATAGGTGTCCTTTCCTTTTCAAGGGACTCCCTCCCCCCACACCCCCACCTTGCTTCCTGGTTTGCATCGCTGAGGTCCCAGCTCAAATGCCACCCCTCGGAGAAGCTTCACTGACCACCCCATCCCACCCACAGTCACATCACCCTCTTTGTGTTTTTTATCATGCTAGCCACCACCTGAAATTACCTTAGCAGTTTAGGCCTCCAGGCCTCTCACCCACCTCCCCAATGAAAGCTTCAGGAGCACAGGACCTGCCCACTGTGAACCCGGCACCAAGCCCAGGGCCAGCACCCAAAGGACGGGCACTCAGTAAACACTTGTTTAAATGGATGAATGAATATGCATAAATGAATGAATGAATGAATGAATTTTTCACATCCCTATGTTGCTTCTCCTCAATAGTGTCAGTGCCCTCCCTGCCAAATTCACTTGGAGTTTGCTAAAACGAAAGCCCCTTCTCCCCCAACTCTCAAAAAACCAGTCCAATTGAGTTACCGATGATGACACCAACTTCGCAGTGGGGGTCGTCATAGGCACAGGTCATCATGGTCCCCACGGTGTCATTGACCAGGGCCAGGATGTCCACGTCCATGTCCTACCGAACACAAGGCAGAGGGCATCAGTGGGTGGGAAGGAGGCGTTCCCTCCATCCATCCCCACACAGGCAGCAGGCAGTGAAGGTGGCTGCTGAGACATCCCTAGATCCTGCCTGCGGGGCCACCTGAAGGAGCAAGGCCTCATCAAGGTTCAGGGTCTACGGGAGAGAAAGAGCCATGGGGAGCTCAAGAGGGAACCTCGCCCTCCTGCTTTGCGAGTGAAGGCCTCTGTGCAATGGAAATATGAGGGACAGACCACCAGGACTCCAGACTTTGCTTTTTGGGTTTTTGGAACATTTTGTTTCTTTGTTTTTGAAATGGAGTCTCACTCTGTTGCCCAGGCTGGAGTACAATGGCTCAGTCATGGCTCACTGCAACCTCTGCCTCCCAGGTTCAAGAAATTCTCCAGACTCAGCCTCCTAAGCACCTGGGATTACAGGCACACACCACCACATCTGGCTAATTTTTGTATTTTTAGTAGGGATGAGGTTTCACCATGTTGGTCAGGCTGGTCTCGAACTCCTGACCTCAGATGGTCCACCCGCCTCTGCCTCTCAAAGTGCTGGGATTATTGGCATGAGCCATGGTACTCAGCCTGTTGATTTATTTTAATCAAAAAAAAAAAATTCTAAATTGACAGGGTCTATGTTGCCCAGGCTAGAGTGTGATGGCTGTTCACAGGTCAAACGTAGCACAGTGCAGCCTCGAAATTCTGGGCTCAAGTGATCCTCCTGCCTAAGCCTCCTGGAAGTTAAGGTCCTACAACTTTCAGCCTTTGTGTGACCCTGGGAAGACACCGAGGAAAGCATGTTTATCCTGGGAGAAATTGCATTTCCAAGGGAAAAAACTAAAGTCCTCACCCACGGGGACATCTCAGCCATCAGGCACAGCCTCAGCCAAGTCCTCGCCGTGTGTGGCACGGTGACTTCCTGTCTGGATTTCCTGTTCTGCCATCTCAGATTGAGTTACTGCACTAACATTCCCCAAGGTTTGGAAGAACATTTTAAAGTGAAATGAGAGGCAGGCATGTGGCTTATGCCTATAGTCCTAACTATGCAGGAGGCTGAGATGGGAGGATCATTTGAGCCCAGGAATTCAAGGATGGAGTGCCGGGCACTGCCAGCCTGTGCAACACAGCAGGACCTCATCTCTAAAAAAAAAAATAATAATAAAGTCAAAAGAAAACATCAAGAGAAAACACAGACTGTAAAAAAATAAGATCCTAGCTTTAAAGAAAAAAAAAAGATTGGAAGGGCATGCAGCAAAACATGCCTCTCGCTGCCAGGGTAACAAGCAATTTGGATTTATTTGTGTACTTTTCAGCTCAGCAGGGAGTGGCCCTTGCTTTTGCTAATTTAAATTATTACAAAATACATTCAACAAATAGGGATTTTTTTTTTTTTTTTTTGAGATGGAGTTTCACTCTGTCACCCAGTCTGGAGTGCAGTGGCATGATCTCAGCTCACTGCAACCTCTGCCTCCCAGGTTCAAGCAATTCTCCTGCCTCAGCCTTCCAAGTAGCTGAGATTACAGGCACCTGCCACTATGCCCAGCTAATGTTTGTAGTTTTTAGTAGAGATGGGGTTTCACCATGTTGGCCAGGCAGGTCTTGAACTCCTGACCTTAGGTGATCCTCTTGCTTTGGCCTCTCAAAGTGCTGGGATTACAGGCATGAGCCACCGTGCCCGGCTAATAGGGATACTTAATGGACAAAGAGTGGAAAGTGAAACAGAGAACCAGCCCAGAAAGAAAATGATCTTTTCTGCCTCAGAGAGGAGGGTGTGCGAGGCCTACACACAGCATCAGATCTAACCAAGACCTCCAGAGAGGGCTGCTGGGGAGGCCCAGGGACCAGCTGGCTGCCTTTCAACAGGGATTGCTGCAAACCCTGCCTACCAAGACTCTGGGGGTTCATCCAAGTTGGCCACATCTGTACTACAGTGGGATTTTCCCTGAGACCAATTCCTTCTCTGAGTCTCCCGCCACGCAGGCACCTTATGGGGGCCCCTCACCCCACCCCCACCCCCCACCAACCCAAGAGAAAGGAGCTGGGGCTGGGAAAGCCTCTCACACCGAGGTGAACTCCTCACCTTGTGTCTTCTCATGGCTTTGGTCAGATGGCTCACCACATCTGTGTCCTGAACTCCTCTCGCCTTAAACTTCTTTGTCCATGAAATCAGGACACCCTGTGAGAAGATTTCAGGTCCAGTCTGAATGAAGGAGGTGCTGAGATGTGCAGCTGAGCTGCAGAAATTCACACCTACACATCTCTCATGGCCTTCCTTTCCCTAGGCTGAATCACCTAGCTTTTTAAAATATTGCTTCTGCAGCCTTTTCTAATAATGTAAATGACTGTATTGCTCTCACCTGAATCGTTTGAAATACGTGGTAGCAGAAGGAGCAATTACTGAAAAGTCAGAGCTCTTGGAGTCATGAGACACTAGACAAGTCGTTTAGCCTCTCTCAGCCTCAGTCTACTCCTCTGCAAAATGGAAATGTCATCTCCCTGCCTCTCTCAAAGAAATGCGCTAATGAAAATACCTAGTGGGCCGGGTGCAGTGGCCGTAATCCCAGCACTTTGGGAGTCTGAGGCAGGTGGATCACAAGCCAGGAGTTCGAGACCAGCCTGGCCAACATAGTGAAACCCCGTCTCTACTATAAATACAAAAAATTAGCTGGGCATGATGGTGGGGGCATGTAATTCCAGCTACTTGGGAGCCTGAGGCAGGAGAATCACGTAAACCTGGGAGGTGGAGGTTGCTGAGATCACACCATTGTACTCTATCTCAAAAAAAAGAAAGAAAGAAAAGAAAAAGAAAATACCTGGTGGGCCGGGCACAGTGGCTCATACCTGTAAGCCCAACACCCCAGCACTTTGGGAGGCCAAGGCAGGCAGATCACAAGATCAGGATTTCAAGATCAGCCTGATCAACATGGTGAAACCCCATCTCTATTAAAAATACAAAAATTGCCTGATGTGGTGGCGTGCACCTGTAATCCTGGCTACTCAGGAGGCTGAGGCAGGAAAATCCCTTGAACTCGGGAGGCAGAGGTTGCAGTGAGCCGGGATCGTGCTACTGCACTCCAGCCTGGGTGACAGAATGAGACTCCATCTAAAAAAAAAAAAAAAAAAAGAAGAAAAGAAAAGAAAGAAAGAAAATACCTGGTATATTATACATGCAGGATGCATGGTTTGCCAGGTCCACAAAGCAGAACTAACATGGTGTAACCTTGCAGGACTGTTTCAGGACCTTAATTTCAACTTAGAAAAATGATTCTCAACCAGGCACAGTGGCCTGCACCTGTAGTCCCAGCTACTTGGGAGGCTGAGGCAGGTGGATCGCTTGAGGCCAGGAGTTCCAGGACAGCCTGGGCAACATAGTAAGACCCCATCTTTTAATAAAGACAGAGAAAGAAAAATGGTTCTCAATTTGCATTATCTATCATTGTTTACAAGTGGTGTTTCCTGAGTTTTGTGTCTGAAATCGCAAATAATCAGAATTTTTCAGACTGGGGCGGGGCGCAATGGCTCATGCCTGTAATTCCAGCACTTTGGGAGGTCCAGGCGGGTGGGTTACCTGAGACTGGGAGTTAGAAACCAGCCTGATCAACATGGAGAAACCCCATCTCTACTAAAAATACAAAATTAGCCGGGTGTGGTGGCACATGCCTGTAATACCAGCTACTCGGGAGGCTGAGGCAGGAGAATCGCTTGAACCCGGGAGGCAGAGGTTGCAGTGAGCTGAGATCGCACCATTGCACTCCAGCCTGGGCAACAAGAGCAAAACTCTGTTTAAAAAAAAAAGGAAAAAGGAAAAAGAATTTTTCAGACTGGAAGAGAACTTGGAAGTTAAAGGGAATCGCCCAAGTCCTCTCAGTCAAGAGCAGCTGGCCCAAGCTCACAAACTTCCTGACCACATCGCCTCCATTCTCCTCAATTTATGGATTAAAAAAGCCCTTGAGATTGGCAAAGGGAGGAAATTGTTCTGAGTCTCACCGCGAGTGAAGGACAGAGCCCAAGCAGAATGCAGGTCTCTGACTCTGGACCCGCCCTCAGGCTTTTCCCCTGCACCACAGCGCCGCCGTGTGGCAGCTCTCCCTAACTTCTGTCCTCACAGGCTATGGCAACATCCCTGTCTCCCAGGACAGAGCAGGGAGAGATGTACACTATGGCTTTCTCCAAAAAAAGGTGCTAGGGATACGTGTTGCAGGGAAGGTGGATGGGGAGGTGAGAGATAAATGCTCTTGATAGAATATTAAATTAAAAAGTCAATTACATAAAACTACATTTTTTCTCAACTATTTGGTGACTAGGATAAACTATAAATTTGTCAAACTATAGATACAGGATAACACTTGTATTTAATATAGGTATGAGTGAAAGGAAACCCCACAATTCTAGTGGTGGGAACATTTGAATGTTGAGATTAGAGGTGATTTTTATTTTCTTCTCTAAACTTTTCCATTCCTTTTTTTTTTAACCTTGAAAAAGTATTACCATTTACTTTATTATCAGAAAACATACACACACACACACACACACACACACACACACACACACACACACACACACTTGCAAATAAATCTCTCTTTGGTTCAGACTTTCTGTTCCCTCAAAAATAAGAACAAAAAAACAAGTGACTTCTTCCTTTTAATTCTCATGATCTTATGATGTTGGCTATGGGTTAAACATAATAATAATTCTCACACTCCTACCTTCTTTAATCATTTTCTGTTTCTCAGAGAAGCTCCGTAATCACACCTCCTCACACAGGCTTCCCCTTTCCATGCCTCTGCCGTCTCCGAGCTGAACAGAGCCCATCTTCCCCAGGAACCCTTATTCTAATGTCACAGAACCCAGTCCTGCAGTAGAGCCCTGGTTAAATAGCTTTGCAGCACGGGCCCACATTCAGGTATTATCAGGAATGAGTTTTCTTGTGGTTGGAACTTTTCTTTTTTGAAATGGAGTTTCACTCTTGTTGCCCAGGCTGAAGTGCAATGATGCAATCTCGGCTTGCCACAACCTCTGCCTCCCAGGTTCAGGCGATTCTCCTGCCTCAGCCTCCCGAGTAGCTGGCATTACAGGCGTGCACCACCACGCCTGGCTAATTTTTGTATTTTTAGTAGAAACGGGGTTTCTCCATGTTGGTCAAGTTGGTCTCGAACTCCCGACCTCAGCTGATCCACCCACCTCTGCCTCCCAAAGTACTGGGATTACGGGCGTGAGTCACCATACCCGGCCATGGTTGGAACTTTTCTACTTAACTTTAGATTTTATTGAAAGGAAGTTTGGGAGGAAATTTTTTTTTTTTTTTTTTTTGAGATGGAGTCTTGCTCTATGACCAGGCTGGAGTGCAGTGGTGCAATCTCGGCTCACGGCAACCTCCACCTCCTGGGTTCAAGCAATTCTTCCACCTGAGCCTCCCGAGTAGCTGGGACCACAGGCACGTGCCACCACGCCCAGCTAATTTTTCTGTATTTTTAGTAGAGACGGGGTTTCACCATGTTGGCCAGTATGGTCTCGATCTCTTGACCTCGTGATCCACCTGCCTCCGCCTCCCAAAGTGCTGGGATTACAGGCAGGGAGGAAATTTTTATAAAATATATTTAACTAGATTGTGATGAGAAAAAAAGCATTTTTCTCTTTGATATAATTAAATGCCCTTCCTTAGTTTAATTTTTACCTGAAAAATCTTTATTGCGATATGACACTAAATGGGTCAAAATGGGCCAGGTACAGTGGCTCACGCCTGCAATCCCAGCACTTTGGGAGGCTGAGGAGGGCAGATCACCTGAAGTCAGGAGTTCGAGACCAGCCTGCCCAACATGGTGAAACCCCATCTCTACTAAAAATACAAAACTTATCCAGGCGTGGTGGCACACGCCTGTAATCCCAGCTACTTGGGAGGCTGAGGCAGGAGAATTGTTTGAACCTGAGATACGGAGGTTGCAGTGAGCCAAGATTGTGCCACTGCATTCCAGCCTGGGCGACACAGCAAGACTCTGTATCAAAAAAAAAAAAAAAAAAAAAAAACATGGATCAAAATACTTTCAGGCACCTCCTGCCATTTTAAACAAAGTTCTAAAGTAGTGTCTTTCTGGAAAGTCATGGTGGTTGGGAGCTTATGAGCTTGGGCTGGGCTCTTCTTGGTTGTGTGACCTTGTGCAAGTCTCTTAACTTCACAGAGCTGCAGTTTTTCTCAAATATAGGATGAAGATAATCCTATCAATGTCATAGAATTGTTTGGGGGATTTAACAAGATAATGCACATAAAGCATTTGTCACAGTGCGAGGCACAGTGTCAAAACCTGAGGTACGTGCTTTTATCATTGTTATTATTCAGAAAGACACTGGTGGGTATTCCACATAGATAAATGACAAGATCCTGGATAGATAAACCATACGTTCACGCCCTCCACCTCCAAGCTATCAGGAAAGCATGTGTGTTTAATTCTGAAAGTTGAATGAATTTTCAGAGCCTGAGAATTTTCTTCCTTCTTCCTGGAGTCTCTGCTCCATAGCTCTCGAATAAGAGCAGCTGGCACCGTCTCACACCACCACCTGCACTACAGGATCCAGCCAGGGGCCTGATTCCCGACCCCCTGACACACACATCTACTCTCTCCTGGGACCTCTCTCTGCCAGCCAGCTCCACTTGGCCTTACCCAAACACTCCCTGGAAACTTTTTCATTTGTTTGCTTGTTTTTTGTTTGTTTGTCTTGAGATGGAGTTTCTCTCTTGTTACCCAGGCTGGAGTGCAATGGAGTGATCTTGGCTCACCACAACCTCCACCTCCCGGGTTCAAGTTATTCTCCTGCCTCAGCCTCCTGAGTAGCTGGGATTACAGGCATGCATCACCACACCTGGCTAACTTTCATTATTTTTAGTAGAGATGGGGTTTCTCCATGTTGGTCAGGCTGGTCTCAAACTCCTGACCTCAGGTGATCCTCCCACTTCGGCCTCCCAAAGTGCTGGGATTACAAGCGTGAGCCACCATGCCCAGCCTTGTTTGTTTTTCAGACAGTCTCATGCTGTCACCCAGGCTGGAGTGTAGTGGCATGATCTCAGCTCACCACAAACTCCACCTCCTGGGTTCAAGAGATTCTCCTGCCTCAGCCTCCAAAGTTGCTGGGTTTACAGGTGTGCACCACCACGCCTGGCTGTTTTTTGTATTTTTAATAGAAACAGGGTTTCAGCATGTTGGCCAGGCCGGTCTGGAACTCCTGATGTGAGGTGATCCACCCGCCTTAGCCTCCCAAAGTGCTGGGATTACAGGCTTAAGCCACTGCACCCGGGTGCTTGTTTTAGAGATGAAGTCTAACTTCCAAGTATAGAGATGGAGTCTCACTTTGTGGCTGGACATCTTGGGCTCAACAATTCTCCCACCTCGGCCTCCCAGAGTGCTGGGATTATAGGCATGAGCCACCATACCAGGCCCCTGGAACCTTCTTTATATTATTTTTCTCAATCCTTTCTTTATTAAAAAAATGAAAAAATAAAACTCAGCCTGTCCCCTGTATAGATGATGGCAAACTCCCACGATGGAATCAAATAAATGATTGACACCTTTCATCTGTGAGCTAGCTATCAAGCACCTATTAAATACACACTGTGAGAGATCTTGGTGGGAAGATCTGTGCCCTCGGCGGGCACTGCTTGCCCTCCAAAAACCTCTGTCAAATTTAGGGATAAGGTACAAAGCACAAAGAGACAAGTAATCCAGGGACAGTCATCTGTCACAGCCTAGCAGCTACTGTGTATGGACCAAGCACAGTATTGGGTGCTTAGACAAATGCTTTGCCTAAGCTTCACCTCAGCCCAACAAGCAGATGTTATTTATTGTTATTATTATTATTATTACTCTTTTTTTGAGACGGAGTTTCGCTCTTGTTGCCCAGGTTGGAGTGCAATGGCACAATCTCAGCTCACTGCAACCTCCGCCTCCAGGGTTCAAGCAATTCTCCTGCCTCAGCCTCCCAAGTATCTGGGATTACAGGCATGCGCCACCACGCCCAGCTAATTTTGTATTTTTAATAGAAACGGGATTTCTCCATGTTGGCCAGGCTGGTCTCGAACTCTGGACCTCAGGTGATCCGCCCGCCTCAGGCTGGGAGGCTCCCAAAATGCTGGGAGGCTCCCAAAATGCTGGGATTACAGGCGTGAGCCACCACGCCAGCCTCAAGCAGATATTATTATCCTTGCTTTACAAATGAGAAAGCAAGGCTGGGCACAGTGGCTCACACCTGTAATACCAACTCTTTGGGAGGCAAAGGCAGATCACTTAACCCCAGGAGTTCGCGTCCAGCCTAGGCAATATAGTGAGACCTCACCTCTACAAAGAAAAAAATAAAAATAAATAAAACATTTTCAAAGAGGAAACAAGAGTCTCATGGAATTAAGGAACAGGTCCAAGGTGACACAATTTGTCCTGAACCATGATTCAAAGCCAGTGTGTGGAACATGAAAGCTCATTCCTTTCACTATTCCACACCAATAAGTGACTCAAACCAAAAGTATCAAGCACATCACAAGGAGGACCATGTGACTGTCAACTGGGCATCACGACCAGAAGGGGCAGTAGAAGATTGATCAGAGGCCCCAATCCCAGACAGGAGTGGCCTAGGGAGACTAGACTCTTGACAGTAAATCCCCCAACCCGGCTCCAGAACCCCCCCTTATTTCCTGTCTTTATTTACACAAGCTTCCTCCTGCTTACAGATTGAAAACTGAGACCCGCCAGCCGGGCGCAGTGGCTCACACCTGTAATCCCAGCACTCTGGGAGGCCCAGGCAGGCGGATCACAAGGTCAGGAGATCGAGATCATCCTGGCCAACATGGTGAAACCCTGTCTCTACTAAAATACAAAAAAAAATTAGCTGGGTATGGTGGCACACGCCTGTAGTCTCAGCTACTCAGGAGGCTGAGGCAGAAGAATCGCTTGGACCTGGGAGGCGGAGGTTGCAGTGAACTGAGATCAGGCCACTGCACTCCAGCCTGGCGACAGAGCAAGACTCTGCCTCAAAAAAAAAAAAAAGGAAAAAGGGAAAAAGAAAATTGAGACACACAGAGATGAGTTACCAGGAACCCCGGCCTGGCTGGTGGCACAGCCGAGACTACGACTCCCATGCTCTGTGTCTGCTCGAGGACATGCTCACTCTGGTGGCCCCACTTAATCGTCCTCACAGGGGCTCACTACAGGGAGACTCCCCAGCCTTCCCGAGCTTCTTCTAGTTGGCTATGTCAGTGGTTTTAAGAGCAAGCCTGAGCATCACATCTCCTGGGAAAATTTAGGGCCTCCTTGCAGAACCACTGATTCTGGCGGGCCCAGCAATCTGTGCTTAAAACAAGCTCTCCAGGGAATTCCGCACACCAAGGTTTGAGAACTGCTGAAAAGCATTCCGCTCCCTGGAACTGTGCCCACGTTAATTGTAAAATCAAGGCCACTGCATTAACCAGTTCTCTGCCTCACACTGCTACCTCATCATTAACAAAAAGAAACAAACAAGAAACTCCTGCCCGTTCTCTCCTGCCCAGGCCCACACTCCCCAAGCCCCAGTCCCTGCACAGCCGCTTCCCTCCGTGGGCTCTGGCCTTACCTCTTCCAATTTCGTCTGTCGGCAGGGGAATGAAAAAGTTAAGCCAAGGGGCAATTTCTTATGCTTTAAACCTTTGATCTTCATGAAATCTGCCAGACAGTCAGCTACGTATTCAAACAGCTGCAGAGAAGAGAAAGCAAAGGACGTGGGCTAAGGTGTGGTTTTCCATGCACGGATGCCACCACCTTCCCTGCCTTCATGGGAGCCACCTGGCCAGTACCTCTGTGCCGTTCCCGCGGATGACTTCATTGGGCGTTGGGTAGAACTGACTCTCCATCTGCACGTGCCGCTTCCCCTCTTCAGCGACTTGCACCTTCAGCACTCGAAACTTGGACCCTCCAAGATCCAGGGAAAGGAACTCCCCCTTTTCTATTAAGAAACAAATTCAGTCTATGCATGGAGGGTCTACTACAGATATGGCAAGCTCTGCATTAGAGGCTGGACATAAATCAATGTCATCAAATCTTACAGCCACTAGGTATCAGTATGCCCATTTGCCAAGGCTGAGGACTATGGCCATTTCTCAGGGCCCTCGAGGTAAGGTGCAGAGCTGAGATGTGAACTAAGTCGGCCTGACTATGCGGCCTGAGCCCAACCCACTGGCTCCTGCTGTGGGAATGCTCAATTCATCTGGGGAAGGCCAATGTGAGCACACTCCTTGGAGGTGGTATGAGAGGTGGCCTTGAGGGTGGACCCCATCCTGGGATGCCATCGCCTAGAAGAGAGAGCTGGTACTCCCAGCCTGGGGAAACACGGAAAAAGGCATGATGGGGAAGACAGGGTGTGCAGTGAGGAGCAGCCAGCCTCTTGCAGCTGATGATTCAATGGGCAGAGGGAAAGTACTCCTGGAGAGGAGAGGAGACAGGGGCCAAACAATGGTCCTTGAGGTGCCAAGGATGCTGAATTTTTTAGGCCAGAGCCACTCCAAAAAGAGAAATTGGAACACAACGCAGCCCAGCCCAAGACAGATGCTATTAATTAAAAGGTAGGGGCCAGGCCCGGTGGCTCACACCTGTAATCCCAGCATTTTGGGAGGCTGAGGTGGGCAGATCACCTGGGATCAGGTGTTCAAGACCAGCCTGGCCAACATGGCAAAATCCTGTCTCTACTAAAAATATAAAAATTAGGCCAGGCACAGTGGCTCACGCCTGTAATCCCAGCACTTTGGGAGGCCGAGGCAGGCGGATCACCTAAGGTCAGGAGTTCGAGACCAACCTGGCCAACACGGTGATACTGCTGCTGTTGCTGGTCTATGGACCATAGTGAGAGCAGCAAAAGTGCAGCCAGCTCCATCATTTGTTTTCGTGGAGATATTTGGAGTTTCTTACCTTCCCAGATCAGCCACAAAGGAGCTGATGGAGCCGTTTATTATTTGGTGAGGGAATTCAGGGAGTTAATCCCATGCAACTTTCATTAGCACTTATTATGCACCAGGCAAGAGGGTTCTCCCAGATGCTGTCTTGCTGCGTAGGAAGTGGGCAGATGACACAATCCATGTCCACACATTTACCGAGCATCTACTCTTTGCCAAGTAACATGTGTCAGGTACTAGGGATGCACAGATGAAAGACAGCGTGCCCCCTGGGAAACTGATCCGAAACACAGGCACATAAATCAGCCATTTCCATATGGCAGGACCAGTGCTCAGATTGTGAGAGGCACAGGGAGAGATATCCAGATCAAAGCTGGGAGTCAAAGGCAACTGGCTCTCCAGGGAGGGGACACAGAACTGAGTGTTGAAGGGTGAGCAGGAGTCAGGCTGAGGGGAGTGGGGTCTTGGGAGAGGAATCCCGGGCAAAGGAATGAGACAGCATCCGATGGGAGTGAGTGTGCTTTTGCCAAAGGAGGGCTTCTGTCACAGAAATGAGGTTGGAAGACGGTCTCAGGTTAAATTTGGAAGGATTTGGAAAAGCTATCCCACCCCAAGGAGCTTGGGCTTTACCTGGAAGGTGAGAGGGAGCCACAGAAAGATTTTAAGCAAGGGAGTGCCAAGATCTAATTGAGATTTTGGGGACAAATGCCCCCTGATACCAACCAGAATAGACTGAGGGTTCAGCAAAAGAAGGGGCTGCTGTGCTGCCATTGGATGGGAGGGGAATGTGTTGAGATCTGGCCAGTGTCAGAGCGGAAGATCCCCACTCCCAGGGCCAGCACAGCGATTGCCGTCAAACACCTCACGCCACCAGTGGCTCGACGCACCATTTCATGGAAGCCACATGGTGTGATCCCTTCTGTGTCTCTGACCCTAGAAAACAGGGCCTAGTGGACCCTGGAGGAGGGAGGACCTGCCCAGGATACAGTGGCCTATGGGGCATCAGGGTCTTTACAGACATCAAGAAAACAGCCCCAGCTGGGCACTGTAATCCCAGTGCTTTGGGTGGTCCAGGAAGGAGAATCCCTTGAGGCCAAGATTTCGAGACCAACCTGGTGAACATAGTAAAACCCTGTCTCTACAAAACAAAAGACAAAAAATCAGCTGGGTGCAGTGGCATGCACCTGTAGTTCCAGCTACTCGGGAGGCTGAAGCGGGAGGATCGCTTGAGCCTAGGAGATCAAGGCTGCAGTGACCTCTGATGGCTCCACTGCACTCCAGGTTGGGCAACAGAGGGAGACCTTGTTTCTAAAAAGAAAGGAAAACAAAAACAGTGTCCCAAGCGGGATAGACTCCTTTGGCCAATCTGCCTGCTGCAGAAGATCCTCCATGACCTGCCTTGGACACCAAGGGTTCCCTTCTCCTAAGTCACTGCTGGGGCTCGTGCCTTCACTCCCTCCCCTTCCCCAGTGCAGTCTCCCAAAGACGCACAGTGGCTGAATGGGGAGATTCCTGGAGATTCAGAGTCCCCAGAGGGAGGGCTGGGCAAGTGTGTATTAGGACACACTCCAGGTGAATCCTCTGCTCAGGAAAGAATGGGACCCTGTCCTGGTATGAGATCCCAAGGCTTGTCCCTGGCCCAGGGCTGATGGTACTTCAGGGCGCCCGGACTGACAACCTCAGGGCTCCCAGGCTTACCCCCAAGGCCTAATTGGCCTTGGAGGCTGACTGGAGGCTAAGGCCTGAAACAGAGCCAGCAGGGATCAGGCCAAAGAATTACCATCACCCTCACACTTTCCGTGTCCCTTCCATGACTGGCAGAGAAGGCTCCAGTGTTAACACAGCACTTTCAACGCTCTTGATCCTAAGTCAGAACAGACTACCGAAGCCCACCCCACTTTACTTCAAAAGGCTGGGAGGTAACTATGGCTCAAACAGGTAACTCCCTCACAGGTAGGCTCTGATGGGAGTAGACAAACTCAGGACTTCTCTAGAAACAATATACATTTCTGAAATGGACACCATAAGGAATTAGGAGAGTTTTGTTTGTTTTTTGTTGGTAACCGTGAAATTATACCACCAGCTCACAAGAGCTATGGAGGACTTGCGACAAGATTTTAGAGATTTTAAAACACGCCATCCACGTAATCTCATTGAATCCTGAAAATCATGTGTGGTGCCGGGATTTACCAAGAGCACCTGGCTTATTAGGGACTCTGGGCCCGGGGACCTCAGCACAACAGAATCACTGGTGAGATGCTTAGTGTGGTGAGAGGCTCTGCAGAGCTGGGTATGGGGAGCTGGGCTCTTCCCAGCTAAGGAGGAGTTTCTATGACTTAGTTAGTTTCACTTCTGAACCTAGCTAAGGAGCCTCCAGACCATCAAAGGCCACCTTCCCTTGCTTCTGGGGACACACCTTGTCTGTATCTGGAGGAGGGGCCGCAGTCCAGGAAGCCAGGTGGACTTAGCCCTGGTGCTCCCCATGCTGGCCCACCCATATGACACAGGCGCTTCCTCCCAAGGGCACTGGATGCCCTGTCAAGGACCCGTCCCAGCACTCTTGTCAGGCTGTGTCAAGGACAGGGCCAAGTTTTCAAAGTAGGGTTGTCTGTCTCCAAAGCTCACATCTCTCTAGGGCGGTGCACTGTCCACCGCAAGCACCTACCCACAAGTGAGGGCACAGGCCTTTCCTAGTGCAGTATCCGAGTGCCTCACAGCCAGCAGAGCCCACTTCGGTCCAGGCATTGCTCCAGAGAGGGCCAGAACCCGGCTAATCCCATCAAAGCCCGCTGCGAGCTCCCAAACCTCAGTCCCCGCTCCTTCAAGAGCCCCAAGGCTCCTTCACGAGCTCGGTTTGAGTATCGGGACCCTGACGCGGGAGAATCCCTTGGTCCTTGGTGGTTCTGTCTGACTTGTGATAACAGCCACACCACAGGGTTGTCACAGGAAATATGTGGCTCAGTGAGTCCCTAGCATCTCATGATCACCGTGCTGCTCAGTAAATTATAGCCTTTTTCCCTCTTTTTTTTAATTTTTGGTTTTTTCTTTTCTTTTCTCTCTCTCTCTCTCTCTTTTTTTTTTTTTTTTTTTTTTTTTTGAGACGAAGTCTTGCTCTGTTGCCCAGGCTGGAGTGCAGTGGCGCGATCTCGGCTCACTGCAACCTCCACCTCCCAGGTTCAAGTGATTCTCCTGCCTCAGCCTCCAGAGTAGCTTGGATTGCAGGTACACACCACTACGCCTGGCTAATTTTTGTATTTTTAGTAGAGGTGGGATTTCACCATATTGGCAAGGCTGGTCTTGAACTTTTGACCTCAAGTGACCTGCCGTCCTTGGCCTCCCAAAGTGCTGCGATTACAGGCGTGAGCCACTGTGCCGGCCTATAGCAGCCCTTTTCTCTCTTATGGCTTCAACCAGAGGCTAAGAATGGAAGAGTTGGATGGGACCTTATAGAGCCTCTCTAGAGAGTTCTAGGCCGTTGTAGGCAAAATAAGATTCCCACATCCTAATCCCCAGATCCTGTGAATATGTGAGGGTGCAAGGCAAGGGGGAATTAAGTTTGCAGATGAGATCAAAATTGTTCATCAGCTGACCTTGAGGTTGGGAGATTATCCTGGATTATCTATGCATTACTAATGTGATCACAGGATCTTTAAATGAAGAGAGGCACAAGGTCAGGTCGGAGAGGGACCTGAAGAGGCTGCACTTCGGCTTAGAGAACAGAAAGTGGCATGCCTCAAGGGTGCAGGTGGCCTCTCGAAACTGGAAAAGTCAGGGAAACAGATTCTCCCCTCGAGCTTCCAGAAGGAACACAGTCCTGCCAACACCTGAATTTTAGCCCAGTGAGACCCGTTTCAAACTTCCGTCCACCAGAACTGTCAGAGAATAGATTCGTATTGTTTTCAGCCACTGTGCTTGTAGCGATACATCACAGCAGCCGTAGGAAACAGACACATGGGCTAACTCTCATTCTGCAGATGCGGAAACAAGCTGAACACCGGCCTCGGGTCACTGAGAGTGACCGAGCTGGGCCTCAGGCCCAGATCTGTTGAATTATCATTGAATATCATTCCCACTACATCGTGCTCGCTTCCATTACTCACACTCTGTGTCCTAGAACCTAGATACCTAGGAGCAAGCACCATTTATTACTCATTCGACAACTGTGCCAGGGCCTGGCATGCACCCAGCGCTACACCCGGTGCGGGGAACACTGTGGTGAGTGAGACCTCGGACCCATGGAAGGGTTACTTTGGTGGAGACTCAATGGGGACACAGCAGAGTGACAAATGCCCTAACAAGCACCCAGCCCAGCATGGATATACGTCCTAGAGGGAGGCAGGGACCTCTACGCTGCGGTGGAAAAGCCACGTTGATGCTCACCAGGGAAGAACACGCAGATGCTCCGGGAGGAGAGGGAGCTGACGTGTGCGGCCACGACGGGCAGAGAAGCCAAGGTGCCTGGGGCTCCAAGAGGGCTTCAGCAGGACTGGAGCACAGAGGGGCGTGAGGGTGGGATGGCAGAGAGTGGGCTAGAGACAGAAGCCAAGGTCCAGGGGCAAACCTTAGGTACTTTAAACACATCAGCCAAGAGGAGCCAGGGAGCCTGGCGGCACCTGGCCGCACTCACCTGAGCCATCGGGAATGGCCCTGACGAAGGTGGGCAGCATCTTCACTGCGGCCGTGGGGTTGGTGTCCTTCGCCAGGCCCTTCTCCATCTCAGCCTGGAACCGCCTCATGATGTCCAAAAGGGTGTCATCGGAGAGCCGCATGTGATACAGGAACCTGTCCACCTGGAACAGACACCGGCCACCAGGGTGGGCTGCTGGGGGCCCTTGCCCTCCAAGGGAGGCCGAAACCCCTCCATCCCTCAGCAAGCTGCGTTCCTGACTCTAGGGATAGCACTGAGATGTGGATTCCCAAAGGCTCCCTATCTGACCCCTCATCTAGCAGAGGACAAGGGAGGGAGTTGGGGAAGCGGAATGGAATAGAGGGCTGAGAAGGTGTGGAGCTGCTCCTCCGAAGGGCAGACTCTGAGGAGGAAATGATCCCCCCATTATTCTGATGAGACAAGGGAGAGGCAGAAGCTCAGAAGGATCCAGAGTTTCCAATTCCCAGGTCAGGGCCTTCACCAGAGCCCCATTCCTCTCCACGGAAAAAGGCCAGCTAGAGCTTGAGACACAGATTCTCAACATGGAAGCTTTATTTCATCCAATCATGACAACAGATAGAGCCAAACCTGTTTCTCTTTGTTTATTGGCTGGTAGGAAACTCAGAACTAAATTCAGTTTCCAAAAGCAATCTCTAAAATCTAGTCCTTTAAAGTCTTTTTTTTTTTTTTTTTTAGAGTCTTACTCTGTCACTGGAGTGCTGTGGCACAATCTCAGCTCATTGCAAACTCTACCTCCTGGGTTCAAGTGATTCTCCTGCCTCAGCCTTCTGAGTAGCTGGGATTACGGGCACGTGCCACCACGCCTGGCTAATTTTTTTTTTAAATATGTTTTTAGTAGAGATGGGGTTTTACCATGTTGGCCAGGCTGGTCTTGAACTCCTGACCTCGGTAATACACACGCCTTGGCTTCCCAAAGTGCTGGGATTACAGGCGTGAGCCACTGTGCCTGGCCATAAATGTCCATTTTGGTTTAACTGAGTTGTTCCAGTTAAGATAAAGCTGAATTGTAAAAGTCAGCTCAAATTGCTATTGAAAATGAGTGGATGTCACTCATGTAACCAGAAATCTGGGGCTGAGGACCACTACCCCAAAGGAGGGAGGTTATACAAATCACTATGGCTACACTCAGTCCGCTTGACAGTAATATGTCACATTAGGGATGGCAGCAAAGCTTCCTCCCTCACACTAATTAATGCTAATCAATTGGTGGTGGCAGTCTGGAGCCCCGGGTTCAATGGGATGGATGATTGATAGTGGCAGGGGAGAGACAGGGGCACATGTTCCCGTCCTTACCAGCCCTATTTTCTACACTGAGCACTCTCCACCCTCCAGGTCACAACAAGGCTCTATGCCAGGCACATTCCCGGTGAAAGGGCATTTTATCCAGGGTAAAGAACACGTGCTATGGTCTACAAAGGAGTCCATGTATGTCACCTCTTCTCATCGCCACAGCATCCCTTTGAGGCAGCCAAGTAAGGCCAAAGTTCTTGTCCCCAAGTGAGAGGTGAGGGGAGAAGGCTCAGAGCCTCTCACAAGCGGCAGAGCTTCCGCTGAGTGGGACTGTAGCAGTCTCTAGACCCCTCACCCCCACGGCCTGGTTTTGGTTCACAGCTCTGTGGGGGATGCATAAGCCCAACAGATAAATCATACCAAATGCACAGGGCTGTCATCACCTTCACGCTAGGACAGGGGCCATCAGCTAGGCCCCACAGGCCAGGACCCAGCTCAGTCCCGTGACAGTGAAGAGACCCAAGCCACTGAAATGGTTCCATGGCTCCAGGGACTAGGGGGTCAGAAAAAGAGCAGAACATCATCAGAGAGCCATTAGCAGAAAAGACAATTGAGCTTCCAGCATATTTGAGAAAACAGGATGGAACCAGGTCAGGCTTCATTAAGGGCTTCCGGCTCCCCCAAGGCTGTTTATGAATAATTGGTTGGCACAGCCACACACAAACTGAGAAAACTGGATGCAAAGGACGTGACCCAAGTAATTGGGGCTGGGGAGGGATGGGATGCTCTACGTGGGAACCAAACTTGATTCTTTCCTACCCAAAGGGGCCTCAGACAGTGGCCCTGAACCTTCTGATTGTTTTTGCTTAGCCTGACAGTGTAAAAAAAATCCACAAAATCCCATCCCTTCCGCGTTAAGTCCTGTTTTTTGAGGCTCAGTTGGGGTCATTTGAGAGCTGGAGTTTAATGCGGTCATTGAGCACTTTGGTTTGCTGCTGCTTTTTCAGTAAGTTAAGGTGACAGAAAGAATGTCAACTCGGCAACCGTTTCTTCTTGATTTTCTGTATCTCCCACAGCACCAGATACAGTTGTTAGAAGGGAAAAGTGAGACAGATATTGAAACAACAAACACCTATTTTCAATCTAAACAAGTCATGCAGTATATGTGTAACCGGGGACAAGCAGCCCAGGCACTAAAGGAGAGTACTTGAGCTGTGGAAACCAGGCCTGCTCTTGGAGAGATGCACGAAGCAGCATGGGCGACATCTAAGCAAGAAAGCCAAGCAGCAGTGCATTTCACTTAGAGCAAATTCAGACATTCAAGACTCAGAGCTGCTGAATTACAGCAGGTGGGAACTGGAGGGGCCTTAGAGGTCATCTAGTCCAAAGGTCTCACATTATGAATCAAGAGTCATAAAAAGATTCTGCTCTTTGACCCAGGGCTTTCATTTCCGGAACCTATTCTTAGGAAATAATCCTGACTATGGAGAATCATAAATCTCTACCAAGACCAGGATCAGTGGCTCACACCTGTAATTCCAGCACTCTGGGAGGCTGAGGCAGGTGGATCACATGAGGTCAGGAGTTCGAGACGAGCCTTGCCAACATGCTGAAACCCCACCTCTACTAAAAATGCAAAAAATTAGCCAGGTGTGGTGGCAGGCACCTGTAATCCCAGCTAC
Organism: Cheracebus regulus; assembly: GCA_963574635.1. NCBI lineage: Eukaryota > Metazoa > Chordata > Mammalia > Primates > Pitheciidae > Cheracebus > Cheracebus regulus. The sequence continues at coordinate 21,617 of CAUYQU010074438.1, forward strand.
TGGGGAGGCTGAAGCAGGAGAATAGCTTGAACCCGGGAGGCGGAGGTTGAAGTGAGCTAAGATCGTGCCATTGTACTCCAGCCTGGGCGACAGAGTGAGACTCTGTCTCAAAAAACAAACAAAAAAACTACCAAGGTTTATCACAATAATACTTTTATCTTATTTTATTTTATTTTTGAGACAGGGTCTTGCTCTGCTGCCCAGGCTGGAGTGCAGTGGTGCAATCACAGCTCACTGCAGCCTCAACCTCCCAGGCTCAAGTGATCCTGCCACCTCAGCCTCCCAGGTAGCTGGGACCCAGCTAATTTTTGTATTTTTTGTTGAGACAGGTTCTCTCTATGTTGTCCAGGCTGGTCGCAAACTCCAGGACGCAAGTGATCATCCTACCTCAGCCTCCCAAAGTACTGGGATTACAGGCGTGAGCTACCTCGTCCAGCCTAATATCTTAATTATTAAAAACATTTTTAAAGTATCCAAATGTTCAACAAGAGGGAAAAAGTTAAATACATTCTGGCATATCCACTGGATTGGATATTAGGAAGACACTGCAAAGATAATTATGATGACAATGAAAAAATCTACATAAGTGGTTACACTGTAACAGTGAGGGAAGCAGTTCAGAACTGTATGTACCTTAGAAATATAACTAAAAACATACAGCACGAAGGAAAACTAGGAAGGCTTCCACCCAGCAAATATGAGTGTTTGAGATTAAAAGTAAATCAAAGGTGGAATTACAAGCAGCATTTCCACTTTTTTGTAATGTTGACATACAGAGCTGTAAAAAAATACGTGTTGAAAACCTCCCAGTTCTATGGATGGACAATCTGCAGGTCAGTGACCAGGACTGGCCTGGTGCTATCAATAGGTCAAATACTGTCAATATACTGAATTGGAAAAGAAGCTGTCAGAGTGGTTTCTCTTTTCTTTTTTCATGTTGTTTTACTTTTGTTTCAATGCTGGTATGGGGAGATTTTTAGAAATCGTTCCAGGGTCTCGGTAGTAACCCTTGCAGGCAAGTCTGGCCCAGGAGCTGGACAATTCTAGAGGCAGGAAGCACAGAGATGGTCACTGCCTGACCACAGAGAGAAGAGCTGTGCCTTTTGACCAGGTGTGTTTCCACCCTGTGCTGGGAGGAGTGTTCTCAGAACCGTGACTCAGCCCAGTAGCTGAGTCAGCACTACCTCCAGCACTACCCCATAGACTTCCTGGGGCGCTTGCTTAAGGTGGCCGCAAAAGTGCTTCCAACTTCCTCACCTCCCACAGGGAGAGGGAGGTCAACTCCAGGAATTGACAAAGGCTGATCATCCTTCCTTTGAGGATCAGCCTTTGTCAGAAGGACCTGGAGCCCAACAGCAGAGGCTGTGTTTCCCATCACAGGGTGCGGCTGAGCCTGCACCTGGGCTGGTGGACAAACATGTCCCTCCTGATCCCAGAGTACAAAAGGTTAACCAACACAAAGGGGCCCAAGGAAATGATTTAGATTTGCAGAAGCAAAGGTTTCAGGGTTCCAAAGATTCTCCCTTGGGGGTGGGAGAGATACCCTGCAAGTAGTAAAGACTAAGCAGGTAACCAAAGTGGATTCCTGGGCAGCGCCTCCTTAAGTAGCCAGTAGAGGGCTCTGTGAATCTAATCAACAAGTGATTGCTTTACAGTCTTTTTAAAGTTGCTACCACCTCTAACTCAACTCTCTAATGAACAGAATTTAGTGGGAGTTAAGCCACACTTCCTCTCTCTCTCTCTCTCTCTCTCTCTCTCTCTCTTTCTTTCTTTTTTTTGAAATGGAGTCTCACTCTGTTGCCCAGGCTGGAGTGCAATGGCACGATCTCAGCTCACTGCAACCTCCACCTTCCGGGTTCAAGCAATTCTCCAGTCTCAGCCTCCCTAGTAGCTGGGCTTACAGGCGCACTCTACCATACCTGGCTAATTTTTGTATTTTTAGTAGAGCCTGGGTTTCGCCATATTGGCCAGGCTGGTCTTGAACTCCTGACCTCAGGTGATCCACCCGCCTCAGTCTCCCAAGGTGCTGGGATTACAGGCAGGAGCCACAATGCCTGACCTATTTTTTCTTTTTCCTTCTTTTTTTTTTAGACAGGGTCTCACTCTGTCACCCAAGCTGGAGGGCAGTGGTGCAATCTCCCAGGCTGAAGCCATCCTCCCACTTCAGCCTCCTGAATAGTTGGAACTGTAGGCACGCACTACCATGTCCAGCTAATTTTTACATTTTTTGTAGAGATGGGTTCCTCCAGTGTTGCCCAGGCTGGCCTCAAGTAATCTGCCCATCTCAGCCTCCCAGAGTTCTGGGATTACAGGCGTGAGCCACCACACCCAGCTTTCTTTCGCATTTTGAAAAGCAGGAAAGCATCATGGCATGACAGAACGAGCATCAAAGGAGGAGTCAGTCAATTTGGGCTTAATCCTCGTTCCATCCTAAATACTTGGTGTCCTTGGCTAAGTCCACCTGCTAGGAGGACTTCTGTCATCCTCACATTGAGAGGTGCTTTTTGCCCAGGGCCCTGACAGCCAGCTGGTGTGGCCAGAGTAGCAGATGGGGCTCATTTCAGCTGCCTGGAAAGAACCCTGGTTCCCCCCACCCCTGCCCCGTTGACCCTTGGCAACCTTTAACCAGCCCACCTTGGAATTAATTTTGTAGACAAGTTCCCTGAGCAAAGTGACAAAATAATGCGCACCATGAATAGTGTACCCTTGGCAAACAGCAGGTGCCATAATAGATATTTCAATTCCTGTCTATTACGACTCACACTCTCCTGCTGCCCACATTTATATGCTTTCAAATACAAAAATAAACAGATCTGCTCCAATCGTTTTTAAAACTTCTTTGAAAATGATTCTCCTCGCCTTTGTGGCCTTTCTGAGCAAACATCCCTTACGGCAAACACCATCCTCTTCAAGCTTTCCAAAGACTCTCCTCACCCCCTTCCACATCCAATAACTGCCAGGAAGTTCCGAGTGAAATGGAAGGTTCAGGACAGTAATGGAATGCCCAGGAGTGTGGGAGAATTGCTTCCTCCTCCTCAGTGAGTCTTTTACTGGTCATATGCTCCCAGCATCTTTTCGAATAAGCTCTCTTCACTCCCCTCTGATTTTTTTTTTTTTTTTCAAGGGAATCGGTTCTGTGAAGAAGGAGCCAGGCATCTCTCAGCTTCATGGGTCCTCCTTACCTTCTTGATCTGATCCTCCTTCAGCTTGCTGAAGTAAAATGCCATCAAGTGGACTGCAAACATTTTCCTCGAGTTTGGTTTCTCCTGAGATGGGCAGAGATTCCTGTGGAGGGTTCACTCCCACGACTCTGGAGTGCTGCTCGCTCCCAGTCCAGGCTGGCAGACCTCCCGGGGAGCGGGGTGTTGCAGAGTAAATACCTCCAGCCTGCTTGGTTCAATGATTAAACTTCGCCCCACCCCCACCCTTTGGTCCCTCCCTCTGGCACATGCTCGATTGTCTGATAGAAGGCTCTGGGTGGTAGCTGAGGGTTAGTGGAGGGAGAAGCAGAGAATTGATGGGTTGCTTGATTACTTGAGAATCAGGTGCCACGAAATCTCATTGCTAAGCAACCCTCTCAAGCCAGGGCTCTTCCAGACCCACTCAGCCAAGGAAAATCTTCTGAGAAGTTGGGCACTAAACAAAGCCAACTTTCTTTTTTTTCTGTTTTTCTTTTTTGTTTTTTGGAGACTGAGTCTCATTCTGCACCCAGGGTGGAGTGCAGTGGCACAATCCTGGCTCACTGCAACCTCCACCTCCCAGGTTCAAGTGATTCTCCTACCTCAGCCTCCTGAGTAGCTGGGATTACAGTTATGTGCCACCACACCCCGCTAATTAACAAAGCCAGTTTTCAACCAGTGGAGCTGCTCTGCAAATTTCCAGTCCCAGGCTTTTCTCTTTAGTCTTTTTATGCTGGTGGCATAATTCTGTGATGCCCTGCTCCTCAGAAGCGCCATCCTAACTAAAACTAAACATCATCCTGGTCAAGGGGATTTCAATAATGTTGGGGCAGATTCTTCTATTTGTGACAGATCAGATATCCTAACTAATAGCCCATGGTTAACAGAAAACAATCAATAAATGTTTAACTATTCACAATGTTAAGCCAGAAAACCTTTATTTCACAGGTAGTGACCCAGGAAAAAATATGCCTGAGAAAGGGTGAACTGAAGTCACCAATGCTCACTGGGAATCACTGCTGCAGAGCAGGAAGTCACAGATAAGAAATGTCTCAGGCTGGTGGGGCGTGGTGGCTCATGCCTGTAATCTCAGCACTGTGGGAGGCTGAGGCTGTGGCTCACCTGATTACCTGAGGTCAGGAATTCGAGACCCGCTTGGCCAACATGGTGAAACCCCATTTCTACTAAAAATATAAAATACTTAGCTGGGCATGACAGTGGGTACCTGTAATCCCAGCTACTCAGGAGGCTGAGGCAGGAGAATCGCTTGAACCTAAGAGGCAAAGGTTGCAGTGAGCCGAGATCGCACCATTACACTCCAGCCAAGGCGAAATACCAAAACTCCAACACAAAAAAAAAAAAAAAAAAAAAAAAAAGGAGATATCTCAGGCCACTGAGATGTTTATTCACTCACTTCTCACTCATTATACTTGGTGTAAGAAGGACCTAGAAAGCAGCCAATATGAGCTACAATCAGCCTTGCACTCTTTCCACCGTCACTGACTGGCTAAGTGAAACCAACAACAGCAGTGTTAACAATAGCAGCTAACATGGATGGGGCACTTACCAATCCCATTTTATTATTATCATTATTATTATTATTACTTTTTAAACAGGGGCTCATTCTGTCCCCCAGCCTGGAATGCAGTGGTGGAATGATGACTTACTGCAGCCTCAACCTTCTGGGCTCAGGTGATCCTCCCACCTCAGTCCCCAGGGTAGCTGGGACTACAGGTGTGCGTCACCATGCCTGGCTAATTTTTGTATTTTTGTAGAGATGGGGTTTTGTCATGTTGCCCAGGCTGGTCTTGAACTCCTGGGCTCAACTGATTTACCCACCTCACCCTCCCAAAGTGTTGGAATTACAGGCGGGAGCCACCTCGCCTGGCCCACTCTCATTTTACAAATGAGAAAACTGAGGCGCAGGAAGGTTAGGTGATCCCAAAGCCGTAAACAGGATAGTGAGGGGTCAATCCTGGGAGTTTGATCCCAGGGCCCAAACTTAATACATGACATTGGCTCTCCATCCCTGCTTTCTTCACCCAATAGATACTCAGTAGATATCCAATTGGTAACTATTAGTAGCAGCAGCATTCTGTTGGGTTATTAGGAATTTCTTTTTCTTTTTCTTTTTTGAGAGTTTTACTCTGTTGCCCAGGCTAGAGTACAGTGACTCAATCTCAGCTCACTGCAACCTCCACCTCCTGGGTTCAAGCAATTCTCCTGCCTCAGCCTCCCAAGTGGCTGTGATTACAGGCACACACCGCCACACCTGGCTAATTTTTGTATTTTTAGTAGAAACAGGGTTTCACCATGTTGGCCAGGCCAGTCTGGAACTCCTGACCTCAAGTGATCCACCTGCCTTGGCCTCCCAAAGTGCTGGGATTACAGGGGTGAGCCACTGCATCTGGTGGTTGTTAAGAATTTCAAGTACATACTTGGAAAACTAAATACAGAGATATCATGTCAATCATGTCAACAGGGTGTTCCCAGTAAAGGGAAAAGGCAAATGAAGACATCCTTGTCTATAACTTCCCAAACACTAATCAAATGCTCCCTAAAATTAGCAACCGACCAGATGTTCACATAGGTCTGCTGGACACCCTGATGTTTCTCCCTTCTACACGGCACCTGCTTCTCATTACAAGGGACCTCTGAGGAGGGAGGGGAACTTATTTTTTCTGGTCAACTTGACAGCTTCAGCTTTGTTTGGTTTTCTACTGCACAATCTCATCAATCCAAACAATTGCTGAATGATTGCCTGGCGAGGGAACCTTCAATAGCCACCTCTTCAGAAGCCACTGACTCTCCAATCAGTGCTCCCTACCCATCGCCATGTGGACCATCCATCAGGTCTCACTTAAGCCCACAGTGCAGAGGCGGCTCGGTTAAAATTACTCAGATGCTTTTTTCATATTGATATAAACATGTTAAAACTGTCTCCCAGATTGAGAATCCCCATCCTTTTCAGTCCATTTACCTTCAGACTATGACTTTTAGCTTGCTCCTTTATTACACAAGAAAACAAAGATTAACCTTTCGTTCCCCAAACCATTCAGTTCCCCAAATCAGGTGGAACTGTTGGTATTCTGAAATGGGCATGCTATACCCTAGCCCACACTGGCTAAGGATAACATCCTGTGAAGGTCATCTGTCAATTATTTATCCCCCACTATTTTTTTAATTTCAGAAACAGTCTCGCTACATTGCCCAGGCTGGATTCGAACTCCTGTTCTCAAGTGATCCTCTAGCTTAAGCCTCCTGAGTAGCTGGGACTACAGGCTTGGATAACCACACCCAGCATTTAATTCTCCCATTTAAAAAGTAAGCTGGGCCAGGCACAGTGGCTCATGCCTGCAATCCCGCACTTTGGGAGGCTGAGGTGGGCTGATCGTCCGAGGTCAGGACTTCGAGACCAGCTTGGCCAACGTGGTGAAACCCTGTCTCTACTAAAAATGCACGAATTAGCTGGACATGGTGGCGGGCACCTGCAATCCCAGCTACCTGGGAGGCTGAGATAGGAGAATCGCTTGAACCTGGGAGGAGGAGTTTGCAGTGAGCTGAGATCGCACCACTGCACTCCAGCCTGGACGACAGAGTAAGACTTTGTCTCAAAACAAAAACAAAAAAGTAACCTGGCCAGGCACGGTGGCTCAGACTGTAATCTCAGCATTTTGGGAGGCCAAGGTGGGCGGATCACCTGAGGTCAGGAGTTTAAGACCAGCCTGGCCAAGGTGGCAAAACCCTGTCTCTACTAAAAAAAATACAAAAATTAGCTGGGCATGGTGGCGCATGCCTGTAATCCCAGCTACTCAGGAAGGCAGAGGCAGGAGAACTGCTTGAACCCAGGAGGAGGAGGTTGCAGTGAGCCAAGACTGTGCCACTGCACTCCAGCCTGGGCGATAGAGCAAGACTCCATCTCAAAACAAAAAAAGTACCCTCCTCAGTGCAGTATGCACCAACTGTCATTGATTTGTTCAACTTAGGGATAAAGAGGTTACAGTGGCCAGTGAACAAAGGACGCAAACCATAACCAAAGATCTCTGCAATCTCACGGTTGCTTGTGTGAGTCAGATAGGCAGCCCTTGGGTTTTTAATCAGGCAAATGACATGGGAGGATTTTCATCTATTGCACCATTCCATTTTTAATCTGAGCACATTAGCATCTACATTCCAGGACTGACTAAGGTGACTAAACCAAAAAGTTTAATGATTACAGAGATCACATGCATTTGGAGTCATCTAGCTCAGCCCCCTCACTTTATAGATAATCAAGACAAAATAATTAGGTTATTTTACCATTCCTCATCTGATTACGCCAATTCAAGTCTTGGGATTTTTCACCCTTACTAAAGCTCTATTGGCTATTCAAATCTTATAAGTACTTGGATTTTGCTTAAGAACACCCATTTGAGGGCTGACAGGGAAAAGTGACATTTCAGTTACAGTGTGTCACACATCTGGCCCAAATCTTCCATGTAAGAAAGGAAACTCTCCCATCTCTAGGAACAATTCTGTTTCATAGAGCTCCCCTTTAATCTACACGGCCCTTTTGGCAAGGCCCAAAGATACTACCTGTTTTCCTTACTGAGTGTGGAGGGAGGACTAGAAGTCCAGTAAAAATTTACCTATTTAGCTGGGCACGGTGGCTCATGCCTGTAATCCCAGCACTGTGGTAGGCTGAGGTGGGCGGATCATCTGAGGTCAGGAGTTTGAGACCAGCCTGGCCAACATGGAGAAACCCCGTCTCTATTAAAAATACAAAAAAATTGGCCAGGCATGGTGGCGCATGCTTGTAATCCCAGCTACTCAGGAGGCTGAGGCAGGAGAATCACTTGAACCCAGGAGGCGGAGGTTGTGGTGAGCTGAGATTGAGCCATTGCACTCCAACCTGGGCAACAAGAGTGAAACTCCCTCTCAGGAAAAAAAATTACCCGTTTATGTAGCAAACACTTCCATGGGTTTTACTGGATGTTTTACGGTAGTAATTCCAGAGTAACTATCATTCTCCCTGTTTTACAGATGGAGAAACAGAGGCACAGAGCCCAGCTAGGATGTGGGGGAATTGAGATTGGGATGCAGGCAGTCTAGCTCCAGAGTTCTCGCTTGCCTGCTGAGCTACACCCGCTAGGCTGGAAGCAAAGCACAGGGAAACATGTCCCTAAGCTGGAAAACTAGCCCTACGCTCCAGGCAGCACAGTGGAAATGACACAGGCCCTGGCATCCTACTTTGGCCTTTTTTTACTGAAGATGAAGGTCCATGTCTATATTCATATCTGTAAAAGTTTCATAGCTACATCAGTGGTCACTATAAGAAAGTAAATCAGTGAGATCACACATGGAAAGGCATGTGGCCTGCACACTAAAAGCATCTCCTGAAGCTCAGCCGTTCCCTGGCTAGGGGCCCCTCTTCAGTTCAGCCCACTTGGTCTCTTGGGAAAGAAAACATGTGCAGACCTTTCAGCAGACTCAGTAATCCATGATCATATACCATTAGAAGGTACCTGTTCCATTTACTGGAATTATAGGAACAGTTGTGAATTTTATGGAAATTCTATTCCTATTACTAAGGAAAACAGCTCTTGAATTCAGCCATGTGGTTTTTTTAGGGGTAAGGCCAAAGTTAAGTTGTCATAACATAAATCAGTCTGACCTGCTGGCACTCCACTTGCTACAAAAGAATAAGAAACTGGGCCAGACGCAGTGGCTCACATCTGTAATCCCAGCACTTTGGGAAACTGAGGCAGGTGGATGACTTGAGGTCAGGAGTTCAGGAGCAGCCTGACCAACATGCAGAAACCCCATCTCTACTTAAAATACAAAAAATTAGCCAGGTGTGGTGGCGTATGCCTGTAATCCCAGCTACTTGGGAGGCTGTGGCAGGAGAATTGCTTGAATCTGGGAGGCAGAGGTTGTGGTGAGCTAAGATCATGCCATTGCACTCCACCCTGGGCAACAAGAGCAAAACTCTGTCTCAAAAAAAAAAAAAAAAAGAAAGAAACTGCGTGAGAGAGAGCAAACTTCCATAATAAGAAAACCAACGTAGAAACTTCCAAACACTGCCAGTAGTAACAGTTACAATGGTGCCTCTATGGGAACCACCACAAATAAAACGGAAGTGTTAACCTCAGCAAGTTTCAAAAGAATGCTACTGATGATTTTTACAGGCTTATTACCAACCGAAGACAGGGAATGCTCATGAAGAAATTCTGACACAATTTCTAAATCATGACTGTACATTAATGGTCATATTTGCAAAACACAAATCAAGGAAAGAAAAGCCATATAAGGAAACACAGTTCACATGGTTTTTAACATTTTTCAGCATAATTACAACCTCAATGCACAAAACACCAAACAATAGGCATGTATCAAAGGAACACAGGCGCCAAATGAAAGAGTTCCTTATTTTAAAATAATCAACTTTTAAAAGCAAACAAGAGATCTGGGCAAACATGGCATTAACCTACAAGGACATAGAAAAAAGAAAGAGCGACCGATAGGAGATCTTTTTTTTTTTTTTTTTAAATTTAAAGACGGGGTTTCACCATGTTGGTCAGGCTGGTCTTGAACTCCCGACCTCAGGTGATCCGCCTGCTTTGGCCTCTAAAGTGCTTGGATTACAGGTGTGAGCCACTGTGCCCGGCAAGAGATCTTAACATAATTCTGGAAGACAGAAAGCTCACAGAAGTAATTGCTTAGCAGAGGAAGCACTGAAACCTGAGTGTCCACAGAGGGTGATGTGGCTGAGAAGGGAGCTGTGACATTTGTAAAACTCTAAAAATGCTCAGGAATCAGAGGCCCAGGGGACAAGACATAGAACCAAAAACAGGAGATTGGTTAAAAAGCTATGTAAAAAAGCTTGGCCAGGTATGGCGGCTCACCCCTGTAATCCCAGCACTTTGGGAGGCCAAGGTGAGTGGATCATTTGAGGTCAGGACTTTCAGACCAGCCTGGCCAATATGGTGAAACCCCATCTCTACTAAAAATACAAAAATATTACACAGGCATGGTGGTGGGCACCTGTAATCCCAGCTACTCAGGAGACTGAGGCACAAGAATTGCTTGAAACTGGGAGGTGGAGTTTGCAGTGAGCCAAGGTTGCACCACTGCACTCCAGCCTGGGCAACAGAGCGAGACTCCATCTCAGTGGCGGGGTGGAGGGGAACTACAGATATGGAAAAGGGAAAACTAGAGAGAGACAGTAACTTGCTGGTAGCCAGGGATTCCGAAAGGTGGGGGATGCTAAGTAAATAAAACACAAGGACATTTTTAGGGCAGTGAAAATATTCTGTATGACACTGTAATGGTGAATACATGACACATTTGTCAAAACCCATACAATTTGACAGCACAGAGAATGAACTTTAATGTACATACATTTAAAAAATACTTAGAAGGTCAGTGATGCAACACAGACTGTGACAAGAAAGTCTAACTGTATCACAAATGTGTGAAATAGCCTGACTGAAGGGGAAGGGGAAGGAAAATAGTCTGACATAAGAAACTTTGGAAATTAGTACAGTAGTAAGACTTCAAGTAAAAGGAAGTGTATGTGGCACTGTATTCTGGTTGATAAAGTTGCTTCTTGCAAGAGCATGCTTAGCAATTCCGAAACCACTATACCAGGATACTAGAAATGAACAATTAAGTACGTGGGTGGTGGATGGCAGGAGGAAGGTTTTTTACCATTAGAGTGACAGGCTTCAAGCTGGGGAGAAGGCTAGAATGATCCATGCCACTGGATTAGAATTGAGGACATCAGTATAAACTCATGTTTGGCTTCATATGGATAGAGATGGCTATACATATATGTTTATATAAATATTTGAAGACATGTACATAGCTTAGTATACACGTGCATATGTCCTTGCTTTGTCAGCTGAGAGACCCTAGAAGCAATGACACCCAGTAGCAACAAGCACACCTAGTGCCCTGATCTTGGTTTCTAACATCATTGTACAAAAAAAAAAAAAAAAAAAAAACCAGGTCTATACAAGATGGTGCATGTTGTATAGTGCCAGAAAGGAAGGAAGTAATCAATAAAACAAAACACCAAATGATAGGGATGTGTCAAAGGAACACAGGAGCCAAATGAAAGTCAAAGAGTTCCTAATAACCAAAGCTAGAAAAAATTGATAGGAGTGTTAAAAAGAAAAAAAAGAAAAAATTGATCAAGTATGATTAGATTATAACCCAAAGTATACATTTCCATTAGTCTGCACTTATATAAACAAATAATTGAATAAATATGTAAGTGAGGGAGCAAGGACCAATCTCCCATGAAGAAGGAATGTACATAGATACTCCACCCTCAAAGAGGTGAAGCATAGTGTACACAGTGACTCTTTCCAGAGAGTTCAGTATGGAAAATGAGAAAAGGGTAACATGACAGTGAGGAAACCTGACACATACCCTCAGCCATGTGATCAAGGTCAACTTCAGCAGGGTTAAGTCATGTTGACAGTGCAGATCCATGATATGAGGTGGTAAGAATGGCACCTTACCTCTGGGCTCTATCAAAACCCACAATGCTAGTCTAATCATAAGAAAAACATCAAACAAATCCCAATTGAGGAATATTCTATAGAATACATGACTAGTACTCCTCAAAGCTGTTGAGGTCATCAACAGCAAGTCTGAGAAACTGTTACAGCCAAGAGGAGTCTAAGGAGCCAACTAAATGTCATGTGGTATCTTGGATGGGGTCCAGAAGAGAAGGCCACTGGGTAAAAAAGGAGATCTAAACAACCTGTGGCCTTTAGTTAATAATGTATCAATCTTGGTTCATTAATTAATTATAACAAGTGTACCATACTAATGTAAGATGGTAATGGGGGAACTGAGTGTTGGGTATATGGAAATTCTTTGCACTATCTTTGCAATTTTTCTGCAAATATAAACTATCCTTTTTTTTTTTTTTGAAGTTTATATTTTAAAATCCTTACAGACACTGCGGGGCATGGTGGCACATGTTAGCACTTTGGGATCATCTGAGGTCAGGAGCTCAAGACCATCCTGGCCAACATGGTGAGACCCCGTCTCTACTAAAAATACAAAAATAGCTGAGCGTGGTGGTGCACACCTGTAATCCCAGCTACTCAGGAGGCTGAGACAGCAGAATTGCTTGAACTTGGGAGGCAGAGGTTGTAGTGAGCTGAGTTTGTGCCACAGCACTCCAGCCTGGGTGACAGAATGAGACTGACTCAAAAAATAAAATAAAATAAACCTTACAGATACTGACATTTGGGGAATCATTTTAAAAAGCCAGCTTACCATCCAATCAACCTGCATCAAAACTGAAAAGACATTGGGCCTACAAACAGAGCTCTCCATTAGCTTAATTCTTCACTTTTAAACATAGACACAGCCAAGGATTGCTAGACACATAAGAGTAGTTTCCAACAATGAAGGTAGAAATCAAACCAAGCTAGGAAAAATAAAAAGGAATTAGAAAGAATGTAAAAAACAGAAGAAAACTTTAAAATGATAGTATCTAGAGAGGCTATAGGTAGAGGTTTATTTTTTTTTGAGATAGGTTCTGGCACTGTGACCTAGGCTAGAATGCAGTGGTGCCATCTCAGCTCACTACAACCTCTGCCTTCTGGGCTCAAGTGATCCTCCCACCTTAGCCTCTCAAATAGCTGAGACTACAGGCACACGCCACCATACCTGGCTAATTTTTGCTCTTTTTGTAGACACAGGGGTTTGCCATGTTACCCAGGCTGGTCTGGAACTTCTGAGCTCAAGCAATCTGCCCACCTTGGCCTCCCAAAGTGTTGCAGATTTACACTCTTCCACAGTTTATGTTCAGTGGAATCCACAATAATCCATGGAGGGCTCTCAGGCAAGTACTTCAAAACCTTTAAAAAAATATTTTAAAGCTCTGAAACTGGGGAGGGAAATCTCAGCATGATTCCCTTATCCCTTTGCCTGTCCCTTAGTAAACAACTACTTTTCATTACACCCTAATAGGTTTGAGTTAGACACACACAGAATGACTGCATCATAATTACAGACTCCCAGTTTTGAGTCATAAGAGACTCTGATTTGTGATGATAGTTTTGTATATTTGTGATTTACAGTCACTTTTCAAGAGTTTCATTTTGCAGATTTATACTCCTCCACATATATAATATACAAAACATTACAGGTCATTGGATATTTTCCCCAGTCAGTGGTTTGTTGTTGCTGTTGTTTTGAGACAGACTCTCGCTCTCATCCAGGCTGGAGTGCTATGGCATGATTTTGGCTCACCGCAACCTCCAACTCCAGCGTTCAAGCAATTCTCCTGCCTCAGCCTCCTGAGTAGCTGGGATTAGAGGCATGCACCACCATAACCAGCTAGTTTTGCATTTTTAGTAGATGGGGTTTCTCCATGTTGGTCAGGCTGGTCTTGAACTCCCAACCTCAGGTGATCCGCCCACCTTGGCTTCCCAAATTGCTGGGATTACAGGTGTGAGCCACAACGCCTGGCCCCCAAGTCAGTCATTTTCTAACCACATTTTATTAAATTACCACGTCTGTAGTGATAGGCTGAAATTATTATGTAAGGTTCAGTCCACAGCCCATGTCTATGTTCAGCAGAACCCACAATAATCCATGGAGGGTTCTCAGGCGAGTACTTCAAAACCTGTGAGAAAACTGCAAGGACAGGAAAGAGCTGTCTTTCAGCAAAAGCAACATGACTTAGTGAAATGAACACCTGGAATTTAGTTGGCCTTGAAGCCCACAAAGAAAGGTAAGTGACATGTCAAGCTTGTTGCAGAGAAGGAATACCTAGGCTGTTACCTTGGTGACAATTTTAGGCACACTGAAGAGAATTCTCCAGAGCCACTCCAATTCTATTTTTCCTGTTTTGCTTCACATGCTGTCATCTTTTCTTTAGTCTCTTCTAACCACAGTACCCTCCTTTCCCTGCAAAGGAAGGAGACGTGAAAGGGCAAACTGCTACTATTTATAAATGCTCGATAGCTAAATGTTCAAGCAGCCCTTCCCTTACAGCACCCCCCATCACCACCTCTCTTATTTGAGGCTTTAACTTTATTTAACTTAGAGACAGGTTCTTGCTCTGCTGTCCAAGCTGGAGTGCAGTGGCATGACCACTGCTCACTGCCGCTTGGACCTGCTGGGCTCAAGTGATCCTTCCACCCCAGTCTCCTAAGTAGCTGGACCACAGGTGCACGCCACCACACCCAGCTAATTTCATATTTTTGTAGAGATGAGGTTCTCACTGTGCTACCCAAGCTGGTCTCAAATTCCTGACCTCAAGTGATCTTCCTGCTTTGGCCTCCCAAAGAAGCTAGGATTACAGGCATGAGCCATTGTGCCCAGCCACTTACTTAACTTATTCAAGACTTTTCACTTGCCTTAGTTTTTAAGTGTCTTGCCTAAGTCTCTTCTCTGAATAACCAACTCTGGCCACCAAACTGGAGAAAATAGGAGAGTTGACAGCACTCTAAGTAATGTACCCCATCACTTAAATGGTGGGACCAAATCCACTATTTAGTTCAGTTCATAGCTATTTTTTATAACCATCTGGACAAGAATGACTATGTCTGCTATGGTGTAAGTCACAGGGGTAAGCAAATTCTAGAAGGGGCAGTTGCCCTATTGCAGAATATCAAGAGATAAGCACTTCCCAGCATTTCACTAGTTTATCCACAAGCAAGGGAGAAATAGAGTCAGTGCCACACACTCAGCCTTTATTTCCATGAAGGCAAAGGTCAGAATGAAGATTATCATGTCAGTTAAATATGTTACCTCTAAACTACCAAAGAAAAAAGCAGAGAGAGGTGGCAAATCTGGCTATGTTCCCTCACCCAATTTGAATCAAATAACTTAATCTCTACTTTGCGGTCAGCCTCAATTCAATAGTTGCTCAAGAAATTAGGCTGGGCGTGGTGGCTCACGACTGTAATCTTAGCACTTTGGGAGGCCAAGGCAGGCAGATCATGAGGTCAGGAGATCGAGACCATCCTAGCCAACATGGTAAAACCCTGTCTTTACTAAAAATACAAAAAAATTAGCTAGGCGTGGTGGCGCACGCCGGTAGTCCCAGCTACTCTGGAGGCTGAGGCAGGAGAATTGCTTGAACCCAGGAGGCATAGGTTGCGGTGAGCCGAGATCATGCCATTGCACTACAGCCTGAGCGACAGTGCGAGACTCTGTCTCAAAGAAAAAGAGAAGAAAAAAAGAAATTAGTTCATTGCTGACAATCCTCAGCAATGGCATAGGAAACTGGTCAAACAATTCACCAAAGTGATTTATTCCCTGTCTAGCACTGTCTTAGTACTAGCACTGTCTTAGTACTAGTCTAAGAGTGCACTGTCTTAGTACTATTCTACAAATGGCCATTATATAAATATTTAAATTAAACCTCTATGATATCCTAGTATGCTCTAAACTTAAAAAGAGTAACAGTTTATCATTGTTGAGTGATTTTTCTGTGCAAAAAAAAAAAAAAAAAAAAAAAACACCAAAAAAACCCCCAATACCAGCTAGCCACAATACTAGAGCAGGGAGTGAACGCATATGAGGGAAAAGGATTCAAAATAGATTTTTATTTGCAAAATTAAATTAAAAAAAAAAAACAGGAACAGAAAACTAATCTGAATCAGGTTCCTTCTTTCTTCTCGTTCCTTTTGAATGAGTCTCAGACTCTGTTCTTTCTCTGTTTCGTTCAATTTGTTGCGTCATCCACTCTTTTTCTAGCTGCTTCAGCATGTCTGGAGTGAGGAGTCCTTGCTGCACCAATCTGGAAGCAAGGGACAGCTCTCGGGCATCGGGGCTGGGTGGCTCAGCAGCTTTACTTCCCAGAGCTTTGGTGCCGCGTGCCCTTCTAGCTTGGCTCCTTATTAAGACTCCTGACAATCGTGACTGGCTCTCTGATGTAAAGCTCTCCAAATTCAACAGCTTACGTGTCGCAGAAATTTTAATCAATTTAGTGATATTGTGCACACCATCTTGGATAATAGCATCTACTTCTTTCTGGAGATCTCGAACAACGCTGGCATCTGGAAACATATCCATAAATCGGTAGCTGGGAAAAAGACACATTAACATTATAGCAACAGCTCTTATCACCGTCAATGGCACACCTAAATCTTGACACTGATTCATTCCAAATGTTCTCTTTTTGCAAACTCTGTTCAGTGCCTTTGCTCAACCTTCATTTCTGTCCCCACACACCCAAGGAATATGTCATCCTGAGGGTGGGTCGGCACTGTACCTCAGGGATTCTGATATACTCCTAGAGAGGGACATGCCCCTCCTTTGAGAATCACTGGCCTAGTAGGGCAAGGTGGCTCATGCCTGTGATCCCAGCACTTTGGGAGGCTGAGGTGAGCAATCATGAGGTCAGGAGATCGAGACCATCCTGGCTAACATGATGAAACCCCGTCTCTACTAAAAATACAAAAAAAATTAGCTGGATGTAGTGGTATGTGCCTGTAATCCCAGCTACTCAGGAGGCTGAGGTGGAGAATTGCTTAAACCCGAGAGGCAGAGGTTGCAGTGAGCCGAGATCGTGCCACTGCACTCCAGCCTGGGCAACAGAGCGAGACTCTGTCTCAAAAAAAAAGAGAGAATCACTGGCCTAGAATAGGACTTCTCAAATGATAATGGACAAGTCAATCACCCGGGGAGCTTGTTAAAATGCAGAATCTGATTAAGTCAGGGATGGGCCTGATACTCCTTAGTTCTAACAAGCTCCTGGGTGATACCAATGCTTTTGGTCCAAGGACCATCCTCTGACTAGCAAGAGTCCAGTGGACCTTCCTTCTCACCTAGCCATCTTAACTACAATTGCAAGAACTCAAGTCATTTTTGGAATGGGTATAAACCAGGTTCAACTGCCTTTATGGACAATAGACATCATATAGAGCACCTTGCAAATATGTCCAGAATTTGAAAGAGAAAAACAAATTCATAAAACCTTTAACTTGCCCTTTTAGAAAAATGAGAGCACATAAAGGAGAAATGTTGGTACCTTAGCCACAGGTAAAGATCCAAGACATCGTGGACAGCTTCAAGATCCATGAGGTCTTTAATATTCTTAGGTGGAAGTAAAGGCCATTTGATGTGTCGGCGTAACCATGCAAAGGTCAGAGGCTCATTCCTGCTATACTGCCTGGCAAACTGAGAGAAAAAGAGGAAAAGAGTTTCATAGAAGTGTCAGAATTCCCTTAAGTTTACAGTTAGAAAGAGAAAAAAAAAAAAGGAAAGCAAAACAAAACATTAATTGTGGTTGTATTTCAATAGACAGGTGGTTTCTTTTCTCCTTTATACTTTTTTACATTTCTAAGAACATTTAATACTTTATAAGGCCAGGTACAGTGGCTCACGTCTATAATCTCAGCAGTTTGGGAGGCTGAGGTGGGCAGATCACTTGAGCCCAGGAGGTCAAGACTAGCTTGGGCAACATAGAGAAACCCCGTCTCTACAAAAAACACAAAGAATTAGCTAGGCCTGGTGGCTTGTGCCTGTGATTCCATCTACTCCTCAGAAAGTTGAAGTGGAGCATTACTGAGCCCAGGGAGGTCAAGGCTGCAGTGAGCCATGATCGTGACACTGCACTCCAGCAGAGTGAGATCGTCTGGAGAAAAAAACTTTATGAAGATACTTAAAAAAATAAAATAAAAGATTTCCTTCTTTTTCCAAAACCAGGGTAATAATATGTGCATCAGAAGCTATACAAGGGCTACTCTAGGCACACTGCCTTTAGGGTATCTCTGCTTCACAAGGAGCAGTAAAGAACTGCTTCTAACAAAACAAACAAACAAAAAAAAAGCTGTAGAAGAACTAACTTCCCAGGGCCTAAGTCTGTTAACTCTTACTTAGGAATAGGTGATGTTCTAAGCTATGTACAGACAGTACCTGAAGACTCCCATTTCTATCTCATTATGTAATAGTCCTATAAGCTCAAACACGAGCTTAAGTCCTAATGTCCTCATTAGTATAAAGAAACCCTCTGAGGTGGCCTGGTGCAAGGCTGGTCAGAAGTCAATCTTGGCTCTGCCTCCTGCGAGTTGTATGGCTTTGGCCAAGTCACCACTCTGTGCTTCAGCTTCCTCATCAGTGACGTGAGATACCACAGCCCCATCTTGAACCACAAGACACTGCTAGGGAATGTGCTTTGAAAACCATGTTGCATTCCAGGCGTTAGGCATTATTATACATCACCTGTACTTCAGAAGATAGACATACAACCACACAGTAAGACCCCTTAATCAAGAGTTTAAATAAAATCTTCAGCTTCAAGATTTAAAATGATTTCAAATGATTCATTTCCTAACTAGGAAAAATTATCTCTAAATGCTTAACATAAGCAAGGTCAATACTTCAGAGAGGAAGAGCAGTTTTAGACCAACTGTGGTTAAGTAATGCCACAATTTTGTTAAATTCAGTCTGGTGCCCTCGTAAGTTTAATAAATGCCAAGTAGGATAGCCATAAAGGGCAGAAATGTGACCACACTACCTGCTAGGCAGGACAGGCCAAGCATGAGTTCTCAAGTTATCTTATAAAGGCAGTGGCTCTATTTTTTTTTGGCCACAAACAACTAGTGGAAACCCAATATATAAATGAGTTAAGTAAGGAGCTATGCAGAGAGGGCAGGGAGAGATGCTCATCCATCCATCTATCCAGTAGGTGGCCCCAAAGGAGCTCCATGGAGCACAGCTTCCAAATCATAGTCCTAAGGGGCATCATAAGCCATCAATGTAATTGAGCTCTTTCATAGTTCAGTAATGACAAAGATCAAGAAAAAAGGAAAAGCCTCTAGATTTTATATTCTAGTATGTATGTACGTATGTTTTATTTAGAGATGGAGTCTTTCTCTGTACCCTAGGCTGAAATGCAATGGCCTGATCTCTGCTCACTGCAAACTCCACCTCCCGGGTTCAAGCAATTCTCCTGCCTCAGCCTCCCGAGTAGCTGGGATTACAGGCGCCCACTGCCATGCCCAGCTAATTTTGTGTGTGTTTTTTTTAGTAGAGACATCGTTTTGCCATGTTTGCCAGGCTGGTCTCGAACTCCTGGCCTCAGGTGATCCACCCACCTCAGCCTCCCAAAGTGCTGGGATTACAGGTGTGAGCCACCACACCCAGCCCATATTCTAATTTTTAAACAGAAAACACATGGAAAAGCTGGGCATGGCCACTCACGCCTGTAATCCTAGCATTTTGGGAGGCCAAGGTGGGTGGATTTCTTGAGGTCAGGAGTTTGAGACCAGTCTGGCCAACATGATGAAACCCCATCTCTACTAAAAATATAAAAAATTAGCCGGGCGTGGTGGCGCATGCCTGTAATCCCAGCTACTGGGGAGGCTGAAACCAGAGAATCACTTGAACCCAGGAGGCAGAGATTACAGTGGGCCAAGATCATGCCATTGCACTCCAGCTTGGGCAACAGAGCAAGACTTTGTCTCAAAAACAAAACACACAAAGCGTCATGGCACACACCTGTGGTCCTAGCTACTCAGAAGTCTGAGGTGGAAGAATCGCTTGAGCCCAGGAGTTTAGGGTTACAGTGAGCTATGATTGTGCCACTGCACTGCAGCCGGGACAACACAGCAAGACCTTAAGAAAACAAGCAATTGTTGACCTGCACATTCCAGAGACTCCGTACACCTTAGTAAAGAGCTTCTACTCTTCACTAGAATAGCTGCTTAAAGGATGGTGTGAATGGGGCCAAGGCCATGAGACTGAGTTCCAGTCAGGTCAGTTTAAAGCAGTTTAAGACTCTGTTCCATAAACTTCACCCTTCTGCTAGCTAAGTCTTTCACAAACGCCAGCTCTAAGAAACATATTTTCTAGTTAAACATCTGGACCTGGAAGGTCTCTAACACTCATTGTTAAGAGAAAAAGGGCAAGTTGCGAGTATTGATTAGAATATAGCTGGTAAGCAGAATGATCAGGCCTACAGAAGAAATGGCAGTGAACCTCAATAAGTCAAGACAACATTTATGGGGCTGGGCACAATGGCTCACGCCTGTAATCCCAGCACTTTGGGAGGCTGAGGCGGGTGAACTGCTTGAGCTCAGGATTTCGTGACCAGCCTGGGGAAGATGGCAAAACCCTGCCTCTACGAAATATACAAAAATTAGCCAGGCATGGCACATACCTGTAATACCAGCTACTCAGGAGGCTGAGGCACGAGAATCGCTTGAACCCAGGAGGCGGAGGTTGCAGTGAGCCAAGATGGCACTACTGCACTCCAGCCTGAGCGACAGAGTGAGACTTTGTTTCAAAAAAAAGATAATATTTATGGGGAAACACACCCTCACACCAAATCTAGTGTTTCCACATGAACATGCATATAGGCAAATGCAATGAAAAACAGTCTGCAAAGATATACACCAACTTATACAAGTAGTTATTTCAGAGGACTAAGATTAGGGGAGGTAGTAAAATTTAAGCTATCTGTAATGTTTTAATTTTGTATAAAGACGATATATGCATTATTTATGTAAATTTTTTTTTAAAGGATGGAGTCTTGCTATGTTGCTGGTGATGTTCTTGAACTCCTAGGCTCAAGCAATCCTTCCTGCCTCGGCCTCCCAAAGTGCTGGGATTACAGGCATGAGCCACAGCACTGGACTCTTTATATTATTTAAAAAGTAAATTTAGAGATAGATTTGATTAGAATATAGCTGGTAAGCAGAATTATCAGGCCTACAGAAGAAATGGCAGTGAACCTCAATAAGTCAAGACAAGATTCAGAGAAGGCCTTTGGGTTTAGTGGGGTGGGGAGAGCATGTGAAGCAGAAGAAATAGGGCGGGCAAGGTCCCAGGGAGGTAAGAAAACAGCATGTGAGGGCAGAAAGTTAGTTTCCACTGTCCTTCCTGGTCCCCCAGAAGAGATTGCGTCCCTACCCAAATGAGTTTAAAGGGGATAGAAGCTTGGCACGGTGCTCATTCAAGATGGTAACCCCCCGCTCAGTGCTTCACACTTAAGAAAACTGAACACTATTGCTACTATTAACACCCATTTACGTTTTAACAAAGTCTCTCATATTACAGAGTACTCTTCTAATTGTTTTATTTTGAATAACAAAGTACTGTTTCGGGAAACTGTGTCAATCAGAAGCAACTCAAAATATCTTAAAGATAAAGGCTTACCTGTAACAGGGAAGAGCACACAAAAGGCTGCTTCTTGTTGATAGGGGCCGTGCAGAAAACATACCTTACTCGCAGACTTAATGGAATATGCTGGATCAACTCTGCAGAAAATTTAAAATCATCCATATTGCAGACAAAATACTGCCCGTCAACTTGTGAAAAGTCTACAAAAATATCCTGGGAAAAAAAGATATATGAAATTACTGGACTGCCTAAGTGAATTTAAATGAACAATGAATAGCATACTCAAGTCTACAAATGACAATCTCTTTAATTCAGAACAGATTTCCAGAAAGGCCTGCTTTAATCACTGCCTCTTAAAGCCAGATGATTTCCCCCATATCCGTCCCCACCTGAAATCTGAGAGGAAATTCCTCAGGACTAAAGTCCCAAAAGATTTTGAGAAAAAGTTTTCACTTGTAAGATAAATTTTATAAATAGTAACTTCTCAGAGGCAGACTATCCATTCATGATCATGAAGTTAACCAGTAATCACCTGACATATCAACATTTTTAGAAGAGATTTGAAAGGGAGTTTCCACTTACAATGAGATTAGAAAGCGTTGTATCAGGGAGATGGTAGGCAAACATTTCAATCTGCTCAGCAGTTGGATGAAGACCAGCTGCCTTTTAGTAAAAGAAAAAAACAATCATCAGCTGATTTTTTTTTTTTAAAAAAAGGACAGATTTTCTTAAGCGATTTCATGATAAAGTCCTACTCAGGCTAAGCTCTCACCAAATAAATACATTCAGGCTAAACTCTCACCAAATGAAGTAAATGCCAAGAATGTGAGTAAAAGAGAAAAAATACCGTTTCACCATTTATTACCAATTAGAAAAGTTGATGAAATGATTTAGTAAAAATGACACATTTATTGCCACTGAGAAATTAGTCTTTTGATTACATTTTAGTCATTATTTCTGAAACCTATGATGATCTGATAGAGTATACAAAAATGATTTTATGGCCAGGTGCAATGGCTCATGCCTGTAATCCCAACATTTTGGGAGGCCAAGGTGGGAAGATTGCTTGAGGACAGTCTGGGTAACATAAGGAGATGCCATCTCTACAAAAATGTTTCCTTTTTGTGTGTGTGTCTTTTTTTCTCTTTCATCTGACATCCAGGAATACAATAATTTTTTTAAAAATTAGCCAAGTATGGTGGTGAGCACCTAAAGTCCCAGCTGCTCAAGAGGCTGAGGTGCAAGGATCTCCTGAGCTGAGGTGATTGAAGTTACAGTGAGCTATGATCATGCCACCGCACTGCAGCCTGAGTTACAGAGTGAGACACTATCTTAAAACAAAACAAAAAAAACAAAAGAAAAACCTGTTTTCCAGGTTAAAACCACTTTCCATCTTAATTCTCCTCACTGAATTAAAATGAGTAAGAAAAACCCAGTCGCTTTAACCAAGGCAATAAAACTAAAATACATACATACGTACATACATCTAGAAAGACACGAGAACATTTTTAAACTAGAAGTGAGTTCTCTGTAGCTGCACATTACAGTGTTAAGACACACACACACACACACACACAAAACAAACAAACAAACAAAAAAACACAGTGTTAAGACATGACCACAGGTAAGTAAGGAATGAAGTATGAAATAGAGAAAGTTAATGAAAAAGACAAAGAGGAAAGGAGGCAAGAGACATTAGTCATAAGGGAAGGAAGAAGGGTTCAATATATGAGATGCCCAGGTGGGAAGTGGGGAGGTCATGGGAGCCACCCACAAACCTAACTGTACTGCTAAGAAAAGTTACAGCAATGATTCCAGCACAGCCTTCCCCTGGGAGCTTCTCCCTGCATTATCTCGTGTCTATATTCCCCTTCATCTAGTGTCATGGACAAATGAGATAAGCCATGTAAGTGAACTTTCCAGGCAACTTTAAATTTTAACTATTTATAGAAAGTTAGTTTGTTTCAAATATGTACAATTCTAACTCATTAACTATATTAACCAAAATTCAACCTTGTCTTCACGGGATGAAGTTGTATTGCTTAGGGCTGTTTTTGCCCCACACTCAGAGATTTCGTCTATATTCAGGCTTCTGGTCATTTTTCAGTCCACTAATGTAGCTCTGTGTGCTCACCTGAAGCAATTGCTTTCCTCCCTGTTCCTTCCCGCTGCTAGATTCCAGAAGAAATTAAAGGCAAATCAGGTTAACTAAACTTTGTCAATCTGGATCTTTACTTGCATACCATTCTCTGATCAAAGGATCTCTATGGCTCTCCAAAGCAATAAAGTAGGGCTTTTTTGATGCAGTTTTCATGGCACAATATTTTCTTTCAATTATGTTGTATCCAGAAAAGTGTCTGAGGCAAGAGTCTGGATGGTGGGTGACAGAAAGAATGACTGTCCTCCACAGAGAAGTAGTAATTAACATGTTACACCTTACCCCTATGGGATCCACAGGCCTATTCAAAATTTCCTTTAATAATCTGAGATCTTCGCGGTTCATTGTTGTAACCTCTCCTTCTTTAAACTGCGAGCTGAATCTGCCAGCTCTGCCAGCAATCTGCAGGGCCTGAGAGGTTGTGATTGGTTCCATTTCTTTCTCTCCCTTTTCATTGATACTGGGCTTTATAAGGGAGTAAAAAATAATTCTCTTTATGCTCCTGAAACAGAAATAAAAGTGATCCCACAGACTGTATGAAAAACCCTCCAACACTGGATCATTATATAATGCTCACTCCTCTAGCTTAGGTCCTCTTGCAATCTTGACTGCTACTTAAAAAATTAAGGAATGCCAGGCACAGTGGCTCACACCCATAATCCCAGCACTTTGGGAGGCTGAGGCAGGAGGATTGTTTTGAGGCCAGGAGTTCAAAACCAGCCTGGGCAACATAGCAAGACCCAGTCTCTACAAAAACATTTAAAAATCAGCTGGGTGTGATGCTGTGTGCCTGTAGCGCTAGGGCTCAGGAGGCTGAGGCAGGAGGATCGCGTAAGCCCAGGAGTTTGAAGCTGCGGTGAGCCATGATCACACCACTGTACTTCCACATGGGCCACAGAGTGAGACTCTGTCTCTAAAATAAATAAATAATATTTAGGCTTCATATTGTTATCATTTAGAGATAATAACTAGCCCCACATGCATAATAGGCACTTGGACACCTGACTAAGAAACTGAAAATAAAGTGACGTAATACAACAGCTTAGCAGTAGTGGAGGGCAGCATTCAAACGTCCTAGTGTGGGCCGAATGTAGTGGCTCATGCCTGTAATCCTAGCACTTTGGGAGGCTGAGATGGAAGGATCACTGGAGGTCAGGAGTTAGAGAGCAGCTTGGGCAACAGGGTAAGACCTTGTCACTACCCCCTAAAAAACAAAAAATTAACCAGGCTTTATGGTGTGTGCCTGTGGTCCCAGCTACTCCAGAGGTTGAAGCAGGAGGATCGCTTGGGCCCAGGAGTTCAAGACTGCACTGAGCAACAGTTGCATCACTGCACTCCAGCCTGGGCAACACAGCAAGACCCTGTCTCTAAAAAAATCCTAGTGCTATTTAATATTTTCTTTTTATTCCCTCAGTAGGTGGAGGCAAGATAAATCGCAAATCTATCCCGTAATATTTATTCTCCTAAATCAAAGTGTTTGGTCATTAATGCCAATTAGAAAATTGAAAAACAAAAAACCACCACCCAACACTCACTGAATAGTCATGCTTATTAAAAACAAATTACTTACAAATTAAGACCCATGCCAATTGCATCTGTAGCAACCAAGATTTTGCATGGGTCATTGGGATCATTAAACTTTTTCGCTTGAGCAAGTTTGGTCCCTAAAATAAGAACAATTTATGTTAAATCAGTAGTCTTTTATTACATCATGTTAAATACATCTGGGAAACCCTCACCTCCTCTTCCCATTTTTAATGACAAAACCTTTACTGTTTCAAACTTTTATTTCTTTATATCCTCAAGAAGCCACTTATCCTTTAAATCCATTCCTTCAAATACTCTTGTCATATAGCAACACAATCCCCCCCTCACACTAGCCTTATCATTCCTGAGGACACAGATTTCAGGACTACAATTTAAAGGACATGGTCAAGTCTAGATTTCAATGACATTTCTGTAAGAAAATAATAAACTCGACATTTAAGATATAGTCTAATAATAGCAGCAACAAGAGCTATAATTAAAATACTTCTATTTCCACTAAGATGAAACAGAAAATTATTTTATATGACGTTTAACAAAGCACCAATACGTCAAGCAGCTTAATTCAATATTGTTTACTATGTTTTCTATACATATCTCAACATAAATTGCAAAGATAAAAGACTTCATATCTTGTCACAATGAAAGTCAATTACCAGGTGGGAGACTGCCATATATAACAGCTGATTCTAATCCCCGAATTTCGATCTGCCGACTCACAGAATAAATATCATTCTTGCTAAAACAGACAATGCAGTCCCCAGGCTGAAGGTTATCTAAAGATTCTAGGGCACGGTCCAGCACAGAGATGGGGGTAAGCCTCTTATAGTCTCGAACCTACAATAAAGATATGATATGGCAAAATGACACACCTAACTCAACGTCTTGTGACTAGTAATTAAGTGAAAAGCTTGCAGTGCAGTTAAGAGTAGCTAAAAATTGATATGTACCAACGTTATTCAAAAGAAAACACAGAAAAACATTTATTTTGATATTTTAAGTGTTAACCATCAATTCTCATTGACGTCTCTAAATTAATAAGGTGAGACACAGTGATTCATATATTTTCAAAGCTTTTTTTCATATACTTGATTTTCATGGCAATGTGTTAGGTTCAGAAGGGTTATTAACTGCTATTTCCATTTTATAAAATAGTAAAACTGAGCCCAATAAAAGATTAATGTCCGAGGCATTTTGCAAGTCTAACTTTCTGTGATTTGCCTAAAGAATGCAAAGCGAAGAAGGGCAAAATATAGAATGGACTCCAAAATTTATTCCACTATATTCCACTATCTCTCCATAACTTCAATTTTCTAGAAAGTGAGAGTGCTTATGTGTGTGTGTGTGTGTGTGTGTGTGTGTATTTTTCCCAAACCTTGAAAGCTGGGCACAAAACTAAAATAACAGGCGAATTCAAAATTATTTCCTTGCCTCATGCTTGTAATCCCAGCACTTTGGGGGGCCAAGGTAGGAGAACTGCTTGAGCACAGGAGCTCAAGACCCGCCTGGGTAACATGGTGAGATGCCCTTGGAACAAAAAAGAAAAAATTAGACAGGCATGGTGGCACACACCTGTAGTCCCAGCTATTTGGGAGGCTAAAGTGGGAGGATCACTTGAGTCCAGAGGCTGAGGCTGCAGTGAGTTGTGATTGCACCACAGCACTCCAGCCTGGTTAACATAGTTATAATTTGCCTCATAAAAAAAAAAAAAAAAAAAAAAAAGAATTCTTCATTTTATTA
>CAUYQU010074440.1:0-42917 GCA_963574635.1 Cheracebus regulus
ACATTACTCCAATGGGTGATGGGGCTCCTTCTTGTCATTGTCATGTGGGGGATGGAAGTCCAGATTTTCCACTCAATCTCTGTTATCACCCAGAAGGCCAGGGGCTCCTCATTATTGCTGTATAGGAATGAGAGTTCAAGCTCCCTACTAGGCCTCTCCTAATACCTCCTTCCTAGGAGGAGCAAAGTGCCTCATTAGTACTTCCCATGGGGCTTCCACTGACACCACGAGAGGAGTGACCTTCTTACTTTTGAGTTGTGGCTAAAGCCCAGCTTTATGGACTTCCTCCCATACCACCTCCGTGGGGAGGGTGAAAGTGCCTCATTATCACAGGAGCATAGTGGAAGTCCTGTGTCCCTGCTGGTCTCTGTTGACAGGCAGGAAGAAGGGAAACTCTTTACCACCCAGAGGGCATGAAAGTGCCAGCTTTTAAGCAAAGGATGAATAATTAGGGACCCTTGCTACAGCCCGACAAGGGTGGAAGTCTACGCCATCCACTTGGCCCTTGTTGGTGGAATAAGCGTGGAGCAGAGTTGTTTTTGTGATGCTTGGATGAAGTAGAATGATTATTTTCTAAAAGTTTTCTATTTTCTTTGGCTTCCCTTTTCCTGACCCTTTTTCTAAAGAGCACAAGGTTTACTTGGGCTTTACAAAAATAATTTCAAATTTGATATCAGACCCAAGGGGTATGTGTGCAGGTTTGTTACACGGGTATATTTCATGATGCTGAGAATGGGAGCATGGATGATCCCATCACCCAGGTAGTGAGCATAATACCTAATAGTCACTTTGTTAGCCCATGGCTCCTTCCTCCTTCCCTGCTCTAGTAGTCCCCAGTGTCTGCTGTTCCCATCTTTACATCAGTGCTTAGCTCCTACTTATAAGTGACAACATGCAATATTTGATTTTCTGTTCCTGCATCAATTCACTTAGGATAAAGGCCTTCAACTGTATGTGTGTTGCTGCAAAGAACACGATTTTGCTCTTTTTTGTGGCTGCATAGTATTCTGTGGTGTGTATGTGCCACATTTTCTTTATTTGATTCACTATTGATGGGTACCCAGGAATCAACCTAAGTGCCCATCATTGGTGATTGCCCATCAACAGGTTATTGTTTTGTTATTGTGAATAGCACTGGAATGAACATATGGGTACAGGTGACCTTTTTGTAGAACTGTGTATCAGAGCAATAACTTCTGGGCTACCAGTTTCTTCAGTACCTAGTCTGAGAGATATAAGGTAAAAAAAGAAAGAAAACCCAGAAAACTTAACTTTGTGTCGTTTCTTAGGTCTCAAGATCCCTAGCTGGTCTGCCTTCTTCTCTCCACCTTTGAGTTTTCTTGTTTTGTATATGATGTCAAGAGTTTTTTTTACTACATTTATTGGGAAGAATAGGAAAAAGTATGTTGACTTCATCTTCCTGGAAGCAGAAGTCCTCTACTGAGCAATTTTAAAACAATGTTACCTATCAAATGATAACATTTAAACCTTGTCATTCATCAGAATCTGAGGAATTCTTAAATAGTAGTTAAATATCTGTTAAGGGCTGAATTGTGTCCCCTCAAAATTCATAGTAAAGTTTTAACCCCCAGTACCTCAAAATGTGACCATATTTGGAAATGGGGTCTTTCAAGTGATAAGTTAAAATGACATCATTAGAGTGGGCCATAATCCAATATGAATGACTGTTGTCCTTATAAGAAGAGACAATTAGAACACAGACACACCCAGAGGGAAGACCCTGTGAAGACACCTAGAGAAGGTGGCCATCTACAAGCCAAAAGGAGAGACCTCAGAAGAAACCAACCCTGCTGATGCCATGATTTTGGACTTCTAGCAATTGTGAGATGATAAATTTCTGTTGTTTAAGCCACCCAGTCTATGATATTTAGTTATGGCAGCCCTAGCTTACCGAGACAGTATTATAGCATTAAAACACAAGGTACCGATTTTATTTAATAACAAGAGAAAAAAATCTACATGATAAAAGTTAGATAGCTTATTTTTTTCTTATCCTTCCTTTTGACTTAAACTAAAAATTCACAATTGTAACATCCAGCATATGCTCCAAAAATGATTTACTTTTCTCCAGGAGATATATTCTGAGAAAGTATTTAAAAGTTGAAAATCTGGAAAGTCTTCTGCTCTTGAATCTGTTCCATAGCATGCTGAGTAGAACTCCTAAATTCGTGAGAGAAATACCTGGTCTGATGCAAAGACAGATGGTGTCAAAAAAGAAAAAAATTCTGAAAATACATATATGTGAAAAATAGCCACATTACAGCATACAATGAACCAAGTAAAGACTGAAAGTTAAGATATAGGGACAGAAGAATGAAGGAAAGAAAGAAAAAAGGAAAAGAAATAAAAAGGAAAGAGGGGGGAAGAAGGGAAAGATATACTTTGGAAAGAGTGAGAGAGAAAAGGGTATTAAGTCCATTTTCTTCACTAAATGTTATTAATAAAAGTTCATGGAGTGCTTCCAGAATGGAAGTGTTTGTAAAGGTTGATAATACTGTTTTGGAGAAAATAGCCAATGTGCAAAAAGAAAAATACTGTGGATGTTTATAAAATGACACATTTGATTTGCTCAGTTTATTTGCCAAAGTTCTCATAACAGCAATGCAGAGTAGAAAAAAACAGTAAACAGAGAGGTAAAAGGAGATTTCAGATATAACGACCTTTCAAAAAATTGTAATGCATAGAATATCAGAGACTTTTCCTCTCAATATTTGGTTTCAGCAATGTTGAGCCTTCCAAAGATTTGTACATATTGTTACCAATAACTGTTTAATTCTTATTACTGACTGATAGCAACACATGGCCCTCCCATTCTCCAGAGAACTGCCTCAGACAAACGGGAACAAACCTTTCGTGTTCCAAGGTTCTCAAGTGCATCAACCCAGCAGAAACTGAGAAAGTGAGTGTATCTGGAGAGTATTGTATTAATAAAGATGGAACATAAAACTGAATAAGGGTGAGTTTGCTAATATGGAAACATTCTCTTCTACCACCAGGCTTAATATCTTGGTCAGGATCTTGGATGAGGGATAGCTCCAGGAAGCTCAGAAAAAAGTAGTAGCCCACATTAAAAAAGATGCCAGATCTGCCATGACAAATTAATGGAGGAAGGGATGAAAAGGCTCAGAGAAGTGGGCATGCTGGAATGAGTTTACATATAAAACTGGAAAACCCTCTAGGTGACCATGTTCTACTCCAGAAACTTCTGAGCTTAAAGGAAATAAATTCAGAATTTAATCTCAGCCAGTACAACATCATCTAGTTTCCTCTTCATTGCATCTTTCTCCTAGGAATGACACGAAATGAAGATGGGTTGGGGTGATGGGAATAGATGCACCATCCCAGTGCCTTCTTCTTCTCAGAGATTTCCACTGAGATACACTGCTTACTAGCCAAGGCTTCAAGCTTTCAGATTATTGTCTCTATCATATAGTTTAGCATGATTTATCCACATTTTACTGGAAAAAGCTACCAAAATGCTGCTCAGTTTTCTAACGATATATCTGTTTGATAGCAAATTTATTCATATATTTAAACTGAAATGAAATATTGCACAAGAGTGAATCCAGAAGTAGATATGAGAATTCAGCTGTCTACTGTCTTGCCAAACATTAAAGAGATTTGTACAAATGTAATGCAATATTGCTCTTTGCACATTTTGGGGAAGAGAGGTGGGGAAAATTAGTTGTTTTTTATAAACATACGTTATCTAGGTTAACAGGCAATACAATTATTATTGATATTTTAAAATTTGTTAAAATAATAAATAAAAGGTTAAAGTAAAAAGTGTCTCACTATTAACTTATAACACAGTAAATAATGTAGGTAGACATAACCCACATTAATGAATGAGGACCCACATTAATGAATGAGGACCCACTTTGGGGTCCTCAATAATCTTCAAGAGTGTAAAGAGTTCTTAAGACCAAAAAGCTTGAGAACCACCTGTCTCTAGGATATTTACCAGGGTCCTATTCCTTCCAGAGATAAGCTGAAACAAAGAGACTCTTGAGCAAGGAAACATAGACTCTGAAAACGAATGAAATGGCATCCCTTTGAGTCAGTAGCATCCTGACAAGGCAGCTCAATGCCATGAGCCCACGGTTTTGTGTCCTCTGAGCTTCATGCCCATTCTCAGGCCCAGCTTTCTTGGAGAAATTTCATATCTTTCCAATAAATTGACTTTGCTTAAGTTCAATGGGGTTAATTTCTGTTGACTGCAATCAAATCATGCTCATGGGCACAATGTTTAATAATATGCTTTTTAAAGTTTGGTCTGAAATCTTTCATTTACAGTGCAAACTCTATTTTGAGTTCTTTCCTCAAACTCAAGGAGGAAGGTTGTTGTGTGGGGTTCCACAACAACAAATGAGAAATTTAATTGGAAAATCCAATTCTGCTCTCCTTGGGCTACTTTAAACCACTAATGAACTGTAAGCTCACTAGGTACCACCTCCTTTTTTGATTACATGCTGTCAAACCAGTCATTAAAGATCTACTTAGCCCTCTACTCCAGAGTCAGGGTGTCTGTTGCATTTTACCTTCAAAGTGTGTTGCATATATAAGTGGAATAATCTACATAACAAGTATGGGTATTGCTGGAAATGTTATTAGCCCCATTTTACAAAGTACAGCAATTAAATCTCTGCCCTTAAATCTTCAAGGGAATACATTTTAAAAGATCCTGGCTACAATCCTTACACCACTCCAGTAATCATGGCTCCTAGAACAAAGACGAACATTTATTATCCACAGAAAACGAATTTGAAAACAAACTGACTGAATAAATTTTCTGTAAGACCTTATTTTAAAATACAATAAGACAATTTGTGCTACAAATTTATTTCACTTCCCTGAAAGATAAATTTTATATTTCTCCTTTCTGACACTGTTATTTCTTTTTATTTTTTTCTAGGAGAATAAATTTCGTGGGAAGCCGTATTTACTGTCTTTGGTAAATGTAATTCTCAGACCATAGTTTTGACAAAAGATTTATGAAATCTGAGAGTCAAAACACTTAATACCTAGAATGAGCAAGGATACAATCCTGCTACATACACCTTTGTAAGCATATATCTGAAGGAGTTGCATTCACTTGTGGTCATGACATATTTAGAATGTCATTAAATAGAGAAAATTGATCAGGTTGATTAATCAGATCAAAATTAGATATTTTATAGAGAAATTTGGGATGTTTTGCCTACAGAAATGTGAACTGGGGGGAATGATGATGGTTTTCTTCAGGTATTTAAATAAAAGAGTTATTAGACCTCACCAATTTATCACCAGTTTGGGAAACCTACTGGCACAGCTCAGTTTTCTGAAAGTAGAGAATTCCCCACTACTAGGACTATACAAGCTAAATATGTCCAAGGCACACAGGCATTTTTTTCATTCTGAGATGCTTTGACTCTATACCTCTTTTTGTTTTTTACTTAAATAGCTTCCACATCTGATTCTGAAACTCTGACTCTAAGTTAATGGGAGTCTGACTCTAAGTTGTATGGAACCTACATCATACAAAATAATTTCAAGCTAAAAGTTAATCATCTATAAGGATAAAATCTTTAAGTATGTATCTTATTTGTAATGATATTTAAAAACATAGTAGTGCTGTCCTCAGATCTTTAAGAGTACCAGGAAATGTATGCAGAATGAAATAAATTAAGTTTTAAGTTTAAAATAGTGGTACTAGAAATTTAAAAAGCCAACAGAGCAAACAAGTCCTCTTAATTTGAAATGAGGGCACAAAATAGGCTTCAGGAAAAATAAAAAGATTTTATTTTCATTAACTTTTATTAAGATCATGTTATAGATTTAATAGAGAAGGGAAAGACAACAGAAAAAATGGATGAGTGGTAGAGGCAGTTTTGAATTCATCTATCAATGAGAACAGAGTGTCTTTATCATTACAAGAAGCACCCTGTCTGGGCAGATGCTGCCTTCACTTTTGGGTGTTAGAACAAACCATGCCAGTGGCTAGACTACAGCTTCCGCGAGCCTGCACATCTTTTAAGAAGCAGCCCATGGATAAAGGCATTTGATTTTCTTTTTAACAAATGAAAGTTCTTTTTAAGACAAATTATGTGCAATTTTAAAAATGTGTCTGTTGCCATATGCTAGAGGCTATATATCTAGGAATATGTATTTGCATATCTATATGATCCCACTTAAAAAAAAGTGTATAGAGATTTCACACTGATGGTTACAAAAAATTATTTTTCTGTAGAATTTGGGGAATTCATTCTGAGACATTTCTTGGAAGGATGTATTCAAAGGTAATTTTAAATATTAAGTGATGTTTTCTCAAACTAAATGTGATAAAATTGAAAGTACATCCAAATTAATTATAATAAAAATTCCCTCTAGCAAAAGAAGAACAACATGGATTAAAAGCTGTCTATGAAAGCTTGAACATTAGGATTAAAGCCAAGCTGAAAATAAGGCAATTTGAACAATAACATTAAAAAAAAATTTTAATGCATCTATAAAAATCCAAATAAACTTTTAAGTATCTTCTTTTAAAGATATAACAAACAGCAGATGAATTAATGGGAAGAAAATGAATTAATATTCAGTTGTTAGCTTAGACGGATTTTTCAACGAGATATACATTATTTTTAAAAGGATATTGTCCAGAAATTAATATTTAAGAATTATAGTAGATTGATTAATTTCTGTTCCACTTTTGGAGCAATGGTGGCATGGCTAAGCATGCTATTGATCAAAGTAGAATGAATCATTTATGAGGGTTTCCATGGAGCCAACCTAAGTATCAACATGTTTCATTTAACAAATCTCAAGGCAGAAAAACACCAATGATTTTAAAAACACAAATAATACCTTCAAGTCTATTGTTATTCACAGTCAGAAAAGATCAACACTAAATGGTATAATTCTGGGCCTGTGAAAGGGGTAGGGAGTACAGGAGAAATTTGGAAACTTGGTGGAAATAATTCTTAAATTCTGCCAGGAGAAACATAAATCTCCACTATTAACTCTCTTTTTTGATTTAGCACTTTGAGGCTCCGGCACTAAACTGTGCAGCTTAGGAAAAACATAAAATAGGCAGACGCTTCTGACATATAATTCGAGAAAAGCAAGCCCTCTTGTCTACCTCAAAAATATCTCTACAGCTAGTCTCAGATTTTGCACCCCATAATTAGATGCACATTCTTTCTTCGTTGTGAAAAGCTTTTGTGTTCGGTTGTCTTCTGCAAGTGGAAAATACTCCTGGGAAGAGTAAATCTATCGGTTAACATGTTAGAGAGAAGTAGTTACTAAATAAGGGAGTGAGAGGTCTGAAATCACAGCAAAGAGGAAAAGCGCTAAGCAAGGTACACCTGAGAAAAACGTCAAACACTTCTCAGTTGTTCCTATGGCTTTGTAAATTTATGTGCATGACATTGTCAGTAATAATAAGTAATACTATTTTAATAGTCTATGTGACAATGTGTCAGTCCCCTTACTTGGGAAGCAGATTTGAAATGAACAGTCAAAATGCTCTCAAACACTCCAAAAAGCATATCTTTTTTCATTTCTATAGACTTGAACACAAATTAGTTTATGTTCTGCTAATTGAGGAAGAACATCCACTTGTCCAAAGTAATTCCAGACACTTCTGATTTTAAAAGAAGTAAATTTAGAATTTAATCTCAGTCAGTGCAAACTCCCATCTTCCTCTTTGACCTCGCCTTTTTTTGTTGTTGTTTTTTGTTTTGTTTTTTTTTTTTTTTTGAGACAAAGTCTCACTCTGCTTCCCAGGCTGGAATGGAGTGGTACACTCTTGACTCACTGCAACCTTCACCTCCTGTGCCTCAGTCACCCAAGTAGCTGAAATTACAGGTATGCACCACCTTGCCTGGCTAATTTTCTTTTTTTTTTTTGTCTGTTTGTTTGTCTGTGTGACAGAGTCTTGCTTTGTCACTCAGGCTGGAGTGCAGTCGGCATGGTCTTGGCTCACTGCAACCTCTACCTCCCAGGTTCAAGAGATTCTCCTGCCTCAGCCTCTTTAGTAGCTGAGATTACAGGTGAACACCACCACCCAGCTAATTTTTTGTATTTTTAATAGAGATGAGGTTTCACCATGTTGCTCAGGCTGGTCTCGAACTCCTGGCCTCAAGTGATTCACCCGTCTCGGCCTCCCAGAGTGTTGGGATTACAGGTGTGAGCCACTGTGCCCAGCCTAACCTCATCTTTTCTTTTCTCTGGTAGCAATGTGAGATGAGGCTGGAGAGGTCACAGAAGGGACAATGCTTTACGTAGCTTCTTGACATGGGCAAGGGATGCTCTATCCCAATGCCCCCTCTGGTGCTCAAAGGCTTCCGCTACTGAAGTAGAGTTTGTCTATCCTGGTGGGGCCCATGGCAGTGCCCAGGTAGGGGTGCCTGCAATCCCAAAGCCCAGAAAACATGTTACAATGCTCTCCTAGCTCCGTTGTCCATGGACAGTGGTGTGTTATCAGCTCAGTTGGCCCCTTGCCTTGTCATATGGAAGAGCTGCCCCCGGCCACTGAGGTCAAGGGTCAGTGTGACAGCCTTTTTGGGTAGCCACATACAGTGAGTCCCGAGCTGTTGTTTGGTGCCAAGAAGAATGAGGTCACACAGACCAGTTGAAGGATGGTGAATGTGGAGAATTTTATTGAGTAATGAAAGTGGCTCTCAGTGGACAGAGGAGTTGGAAAGGGAAGAGGAAGGGCAACTAGTCTTTTCCCTGAAGTCCAGCTGGTTCTTTCCCCAAAGTCCAACCACCTCTCTTAAGTTGCCTCTCCTTGATGTCCAGCCATCTTTCGCCTCTACTGACTGAGTCTGGGGTCTTTATAGGCACAGGATGGGTGGGCTATAGGTAGTTTTGGAAAAGGCAACATTCGATTGGTAAAAGAACATTATTCAGAAAGATCCAATTGGGGGAGAGAGGGCAAACAGGAATAGAAGTTCTTACCTTGGGCTGCGGATTTCAGGCTTTGGGGCTTAAAGGTGGAGTTTTGCCAGGGACCTGCCCCTGGCTGCCTCCTGCTTCTGTCACTCTCATCTCAAACTCCCAAATAGCTGGGACTACAGGTGGCACCACCACGCCCAGCTAATTTTTGTATTTTTTGTAGAGATAGGGTTTTACCATGTTGCCCAGAATGGTCTCAAACTCATGAACACAAGCAATCCACCCGCCTCAGTTTTCCAAAGTGCTGGGATTACAGGCATGAGCCACCATGCTTGTCCTGCCACATGAAGATTTAACTGGGGTACATGTACAGGTTTGCTATATAGGTAAACTTGTGTCACAGGGGTTTGTTGTATAGTTGTATAGATGATTTCATCACCCAGTCACTAAGCCTAAGGACCCAGTAGTTATTTTTTCTGATCCTCTCCCTCCTCCTATCCACCACACTCAAGTAGGCCCCGGTGTCTGTTGTTCCCCTCTAAGTGTCCGTGCGTTTTCATCATTTAGCTCCCACTTACAAGTGAAAATATACAGTATTTGGTTTTCTGTTCCTGTGTTAGTTTGCTCAGGACAATGGTCTCCAGCTCCATCCAGTACTATGCATGGTTGCATAGTATTCTGTGGTGTATAGGTACCACATTTTCTGTATCCAGTCTGCCACTGATGGGCATTTAGGTTGATTCCATGCCTTTACTATTGCAAATAGTGCTGCAATGAACATATACAAGCATGCATCTTTATGGTATAACAATTTATATTCCTTTGGGCATATACAGCAATGGGATTGCTGGGTTGAATGGTAGTTCTAATTTTAGTTCTGATGAATCACCACTTCCCTTTCTACAGTGGTTGAACTAATTTACACTCCCATCAATAGTGTATAAGCATTCTCTTTTCTCTGCAACTTTGCCAGCATCTGTTATTTTTTAACTTTCTAATAATAGCTATTCTGACTGGTGTGAGATGATATCTCATTGTGGTTTTGATTTGTATTTCTGTAATGATCAGTGATATTAAGGGATTTTTTATAAACTTGTTGGCTGCATGTGTGTCTTCTTTTGAAAAGTGTCTGTTTGTGTCCTTTGCCCACTTTTTAATGGGGTTGCTTTTCTCTTGTAAATTTATTTAAGTTCCTTATAAACACTGATGTTAAATCTTTTTCAGATGCATAGTTTGCAAATATTTTCTCCCATTCTATAGGTTGTCTGTTTATTCTATTTATAGTTTCTTTTGCTGTGCAGGAGCTCTTAAGTTTAATTAGATACAATTTGTTAATTTTTGCTTTTGTTTCAATTGCATTTGTCATCTTCATCATGAAATCTTTGCCAGTTCCTGTGTCCCAAATGGTACTGCCTAGGTTTTCTTCCAGGGTTTTTATAGTTTGGGGTTTTACCTGTAAGTCTTTAAACCACCTTGAGTTAATTTTTGTATATGGTGTAAGGAAGGGGCCCAGTTTCAGTCTTCTGCATATGGCTAGACAGTTATCCCAGTACCATTTATTGAATAGAAAGTCTTTTTCGCATTGCTTGCTTTTGTCAGCTTTGTTGAAGATCAGATGGTCATAGGTGTGCAGCCTTATTTCTGGGCTCTTTATTCTATTCCATCAGTCGATGTGTCTGTTTTTGTACCAATACCATGCTGTTTTGTTTACTCTAGCCCTGTAGTACAGTTTGAAGTTGGGTAAGATGATGTCTCTAGCTTTGTTCTTTTAAATGCAAGAGAATCAAATTCATACCAAACACATTGTCAGAACATCATGCAATGAAAATCAAAATCAAGACTATAAAAACATTCAGAACTATGTAATTACATGGAAATTAAGCAACCTATTCCTGAATGACTTTTGGGTAAATAATGAAATTAAGGCAGAAATCAAGAAGTTCTTTGAAACTAATGAGAACAAAGATATAGCACACCAGAAGGTAGTGTTAACAGAGGAAGTCATAACATTAAATGTCCACATCAAAAAGTCAGAAAAATCTCAAATTAAAAACCTAACATTACAACTAAAAGACCTAGAGAAGCAACAGCAAACCAACTCCAAACCTAGCAGAAGACAGGAAATAACCAAAATCGCCAGGCGCGGTGGCTCACGCCTATAATCCTAGCACTTTGGGAGGCTGAGGTGGGTGGATCACCTGAGGTCAGGAGTTCAAGGCCAGCCTGGCCATCATGGTGAAACCCCATCTTTAAAAACTAAAAAGAAAAGAAAAGAAATAACCAAAATCAGAACTGAACTAAAGGAGATCAAGACATAAAAAACCATGAATCAATGAATCTGGAAGTTGGTTTTCTGAAAAACTTAATAAAATATATAGGCTACTAGCTAGACTAATATGAAGAAAAGAGAGAAGATGATGCAAATAAAAAACACAATTAGAAATGACAAATAGAATGTTACCACTAACCCCCACCAAATACAAATAACCATCAAAGACTACTGCAAACATCTCTATGCACACAAGCTAGAAAATCTAGAAGAGATGGATAAATTCCTGGACACATACACCCTCCCAAGACTGAACCAGGAAGAAATTGAGTCCCTGAACAGACCAAAAACAAGCTCTGAAATTGAATCCAACATGAATAGCATGCCAACTGAAAAAAAAAAAAGCCCAGGAACGGACAGATTCACAACTGATTTCCATTAAATTCAATAAGAAAAGCTGGTACCATTCCTACTAAAACTATTCCAAAAAAAATGAGGAGGAGGGACTCCTCACCAATCGTTTTTTTTGACAAGGTCTTTCTTTGTTGGCCAAGCTGAAGGGCAATTGTGCAATCACAGCTCACTGCAACCTCAACTTCCTGGGCTGAAGTGATCTTCCTGCCTCAGCCTCCTGAGTAGCTGGAACTACAGGGGCACATGCTATTATACTCTGCTAATTTATTATTATTTTTTTTTAGAGACAAAGTTCTTGCTATGTTGCCCAGACCGCTCTCAAATCCCTGTCCTGAAGCAATTCTCTGGCCTTGGATTACAGGCATGAGCCACTACACTTGGCTAAATTACTTTTTTTTTAAGCCAGTTAAATTAAGTAATGGTGGGGTTGTATACTAACTTTCTAAATTACTTTTAAGGCATCACTTGATAAAACCACTTTTCCCAAATATCCTCTCTCATGCCTCTAAATTTGTGCATATTTATATTGCTATAATCAGAACTCATTGTGCCTATCATTTTCCCATCAACAACTTCCTCTCTATCTACGGAAGCTTTGAAGACCAAAAAAACTCTCCAGTCTCAAGGGAAGAAAAATCAAATATTAAAAATGATAGAAAATGAGCTGATGTTTGATGGACAGGAGATACCCTTCACAAGCAGTTGCCTTTTCCACTTATTAAATCTAAATTTGCTAAATCTGAAACTGACTGTTGAGTACTACAGAATGCCATTTCATTAGCAATTCATTAATTTTTTTAAATCTCACCTTTATGCATGAATAGATGCATAAAAATACAAATGAATCATCTTGTCAAGGGACTAGTAATGACTTTTGCTTAACTGCTTCAGGAAACATCTCCTCTCTCTAATGAGAAAATATATTTACACTCAACTAAAGAAACCTCACATTGGGTAGGGCTTATTTCTGATACACACCAATACACTGGAAAATTGGACCTAGGCCACCTTTTCATGATATGTTTTACAATTAGTTGAGTCATAAATAATTCTTCATATTGGAGTTCTGAATATCTTATAATACCATAGAACTAATGTTGTCTTTTCAAAGAGAAGGAAAATTATAAAGCCCACTAAAACTTAAAACTGGTTTCTTAGTTTTAGTAGTCCTTTTATTAATTATGCAGTTCAAAGAGGATTTGCAAGGTGAAGAGAGTTCATCAAAGTGGTCATCCAGATGGTTGCCACAATAGTCACTAGTGATACAGTTCCAGCTGGAGAAGGAAAAACTTTAAACTTTAAGAATCACAAAAGCAGCTGGCCCATTTGGCTTGTAGTCCAATTCAATAATGTAAAGAAAATACACTGGTTTTAAAAAAAAAAAAAGGTACTGAATTCTCAAGTAGAAACACCAAAAAGAATGACTCATGTTATAAAGAGAATAGCTCTAACAGCCTGTAAAACAGACACAGCATCTCTAGAGAGGGAAGAAAAGATATATTTGAAACGTCACAGCCACGTTAGAAGACACTTTGGTCATTTTTTATAAAACAAAACATATCACAGTTTAGCAAACACATTTCTCTACTTCTAAGGAGATGAAAACATATGTCCACACAAAATCATGTACAGGGGTGTTTTAGTGGCTTAATTCATAATTGCCAAAATAAGTAACCGAGACATCCTTCAGTAGGCAAATAAACTGGTATATTCAGACAATGGAATATTATTCAGTACTGAAAACAAATGAGTTACCAAGCCATGAAGAGACATGGAGGACACTTAAATGCATAAGAAGTCAATTTGGAAAAGTTACATACCATGTGATTCCAACTATATGACATTTTGGAAAAGGTGAAACTATGGAGGTAGTTAAAAGATCAGTGGTTGCTAGGGGTTAGGCAGGGAGACAAGGATGAATGGTGGAGTACAGAGGATTTTTAGAGCAGTGAAAATACTCTGGTTCTTAACGATGGATACATATCATTAAACATTTGTCCAAATCCATAGAATGTACAATATCAAGAGTGAATTTCAATGTTAACTGTGGATTTTGGGTGATAGTAATATGTCAGTAGGTTTATCAGTTGTAACAAATGTACCACTCTAGTAGGGGATGTTGATAATGGGAAAGGCTATGCATGTGCATAGGGCAGGAGGTATTAGGTTATCTTTGTACCTTCTTTTTAATTTTGCTGTGAACCTAAAACTTCTCTTAAAAATAAAGTATTTTAAAAAGATACATTTGAAAAGAATCACAAGTGATGTATACTTTAATCTATTTTTAAATGATAGCAAAGAGTTCTGTAATAGTGAAAAATATTGAATTCCATGTTCCATTGCATTTAGTTACACTAAATTTACCATATTTACATGTATATAATATATTATGTCTAACTCTATTAAATCACTTATACTGTTTTATAAATGTTGATTTTTATCTGTTTCTTCCACCAGATTATGAACCACTCATTGAAATAAGGAACATTAAGAGGTGTTCTAGTAGAGATGTAAACAGTTTAGTTCTGAACATATGTCTCAAGCATCCAAGTAGAGATGTTAAAAAGGCATTGAGATATTTAAGTCTAAATATTAGAATTGGGATGCATGAGTCTTGATATTAGAGGAGAAATGTAGGTTGAGGAAATGAATCACAGTAGCTGGAAGTAATTGGGACTACCTAGAGGAGACAGTGTGGGAAGCTAAGAGACAGTGGCTCTGGATTGAATTCTAGAAAATTCTGACATTTATAGGTAAGAAGGAGAAGAAAGAGCAAACAGAGAACAGAAGGAGCAACCAGTGTTGTAGAAGGAGAATCAAGAGGGTGTGGTGTGTTTCTAGAGCAATGGGAAGAAAAAGTATTCCAAAAAGGAATAAGTAGTAGAGAGGGTCAAATATTGCTGAGAGGCCAAGTAAGATTAAAACAGAAAAACATATCCACTGGATTTGAAAAAAAATGTTCACCTTTGTGACACTGACAAGAGCAGTTTCAGCAAACAGATGTGTTGAAAGGTAGAATGGGCCAGGCACAGTGGCTCACACGTGTAATCCCGGTAGTTTAGGAGGCTGAGGCGCGTAGATCACCTGAGGTCTGGAGTTTGAGACCAACCTGGCCAACATGGTGAAACCCCATCTCTACTAAAAATACAAAACATTAGCCAGGCATGGTGGCACATGCCTGTAATCCTAGATACTTGGGAGGTTGAGGCAGGATAATTGCTTGAACCCGGGAGGCAAAGGTTGCAGTGAGTGGAGATTGCTCCATTGCACTGCAGCCCGGGCGACAGAGTGAGACTCTGTCTCAAAAAATAAATAAATAAATAAATAAAGGCAGAGTGGAGTGGGAGATAAGGAGAATAGAGTGATATAGGGGAAGTTGGAGGAAGGTACACGAGGCCAATTTGTGTGTGTGTGTTTGATCATTTTAGTATCTTAATGGAAATGATACAATAAACAAAGAGAAACTAACGAAGCACAAAAGAGAGGGTAAAACCCAAGAATAAAAATCCTTGAGTAGTAGAGAACACATGAGACTTCATTCACAAGTGGAGACATTGGCCTTGGCTAGGAGAGATGCTTTTGTCTATTGTGACAAGAGGGAAGAAGAAAATAAGAAAAAGATTGTAGAATTAATTTACAGAGCAAAATGAAAATACTTTAATAACTTCTATTTTCTTGAGGAAATGTGAGGAAAGTAATTAATTGAGAACAAATTGGGCTGGGCACAGTGGCTCATGCCCATAATCCCAGCACTTTGGGAGGCTGAAGTGGACAGATCACTTGAGGTAAGGAGTTCAAGACCAGCCTGGCCAACATGATGAAACCCTGTCTCTAACAAAAAAATACAAAAATTGGCTGGATGTGGTGGCATGTGCCTGTAATCCCAGCTACTTTGGAGCCTGAGGCATGAGAACTGCTTAAACCCAGGAGGCGGAGGTTGCAGTGAACCAAGATTGCACCACTACACTCCAGCCTGGGTGACAAAGCAAGACTCTGTCTCAAAAAAAAAAAAAAAAAAAGAGAGAGAGAGTGAGAGAAGAGCTAGAGAGAACAAATTGGCAGAGTAGATATGAAATAGTCATCCATAAGAAGAGAAGAGTAATATTACTAGAGAAGTATAGTGGGATTTCTGGTGCTGAGTACTCACTTGACATGTATAGTCATGAATTGAGGTGAAGTTAGTACAGTTGGGTGATTTTCTTTTGCAATATTCTGCTATTCAGCTAGAGGCAGAGAAGACAAATAGTTGGATTCAGCTTGAGCTGGAGTTTTGCCAGCCAATTATATGTAGCAAAGGAGAGGGTTGAGAAGCCTTTGCTAGGGAGAAAATTTAACGATGGACCATGAAATCTGAGCACCTTCCTAAGTGACTATAGAAGGGAATAGATGGATACTAACAAAATGGTAGACTCTATAGTTTGGAGGCCTCAAAATACTGGAAGAATTACAGCAGGGGGGTTACTAAGGCAAGCAAATGGAAGGATGGAAGGTAGTGGCTGGAGAGTCAGATGTTTGAAATCAAGATTTTGGATAAGGTTACATTTATGGTGTTGTCAAGCACCGCAGGGGCAGAAAGTTGTCTACTACCACATAATGCTGCATAACAAACCACACCAAAAGTTACTGGCTTAAAAAAACAATCCTTTTTCTAATTCTCATATCTCTGGGTAAGCTTGGTAGTTTCGCTGACCTGGTCTGGGTTTGGTTGATCACAGCTGGGCTCACTCATGTCATGTTGTCTGTGGACAGCTTACAGATCTGCTTGTGGGTAACTGGTTCAGGATGGCCTCATCTAGGAAGACCACACATGGTCTCTCATCCTTCAGCAGGCTAGTCTATACTTGTTCCTAGGTGGTGGCAGAGGTCTGAGACAGAGAGAGAGAACATGCATGCATCTGGCTCTCTTGAGGCTCAGACTTGGAATTTACATATTGTTGTGTCTACACTATTCTGTTGGCCAAAGAAAGTCACAAGCCAGCCCAGACTCAAAAACTAGGAAAACCAACTGTCTTGACCAAATAAGTAAAGGGTATGAATACAGATAAGAATGGGAAAACTGGGGTCATTT
The DNA here is from genome assembly GCA_963574635.1 of Cheracebus regulus. NCBI lineage: Eukaryota > Metazoa > Chordata > Mammalia > Primates > Pitheciidae > Cheracebus > Cheracebus regulus. Next base: position 16,650 of record CAUYQU010074440.1, read on the forward strand.
TGAAATCAATCTATTGCAATAAGATCTAGGATGTAATCATATTATTGCATAGCCTCACCCTCTTCCTATTATCACCACTAGGAATACATTCATGAACAGATTGCATTTGCATAGCACTTTTGAGTTTGAAAACCTTGTGTAATTATTTGATTGATCTTCATGTTGTTAAGAACAAATAGTTATTCTTCAAAAGGTTTTGATTTCTGGTTATTTGTTCTATTCTAAAAAGTAATCTTACCCATTCATCTATCAGCCCTCCCTATCTCTGCTATGCTCAAACACGCTCAAGCATTTCCCATCACTTATGTAACCATGTTTCCCGTCAAAAGTCCACTCTTGCCCCCTCGATGATGTCAACAGTAGTCAATGGGAATTAGCCTAGATTGCGTAGTCTGATCCCAACCCACAGGGGGAGGACACAGAAACAGAGTCTGCATTAGGGATAAAAACTGCTGCTCTCCTTTGTTCTGCACACTCTCCCTTGCCTCTGCCTTGCATGCAGGAAGTGCCCTTCTATAGAAATAAATTGTCTTGCTGAGAAAACTTTTGCCTGAGTGTTGGTTCCACTTCGTGGCATCAAGCATTTTACTTATAACAATCTGGGATCTCGTCCGGGATTCCCATTCTCTGGTCTTCTCCCAGAGGGAGACATGTCCTATTGCTTCATTGCAGTGGCCTGAGGGGCTAAAGATCTAGACCCCCACCTGCTGTGACGAATAAACCTGGACTCTCAGCAACATGGGAAGGAAAGACTTGCAACAAAAACACCATGGTGACCAGGTAACTCTGTGCACAGGCCAAGGTAAGAAAAGCCATGGGGTTAGCAAAGTATTTCCTTGGTGGTTGGGATATCTTCGAGGTTGAATGTATGTGAATGGTGACAAGCACTACTGCTGTGCAGAGTTAGCGAGTCCAATCTGTGGTTCCATGGTTACCTCATATAGCTAATGGCAGCCCTCTTGTAGGGATCCTGATGTTGAAATTTGTACAGTCCTGTCAATGCTAAGAGGACCCTAATTTCCCTCCAGTGAAGCAGCCGGAGCAGATGAGTTGAGAGAAGGGTGCAAGGAACCTCCAGCAGGTAGGGCTAAAAAATGGGCAAGAAATCTTTAGTATGAAAAATCGAGCCTTAGCAAGCCTTTGGAAAAAGAAGGCAAGAGATCTCTAGTAAAAAGAGTTTGAGCCACACACACTCTCAAAGAACCATCCAAAACCTCCAAGATGGGAAACACCCCTAGTAAAACAGGGAAAGGTAAAAATGGGGATAGTTAGATCCCCTACGATAGTCCTTTAGGTCTCATGTTAATATCCTGAAAAGATAATGGTGGACTAAACATAAGAAAAAGTAACAAATAATAAAAATATTGCTGTTCCATTTGGACTCAAAAACCAATTCTCAAATCTTAGTTTTCTGGCCAAAATTTGGGTCAAATGAGGAATGGATTTGTGAACTTTTAATCGAAAATGTTGCTAGTAGGAGACCCACCTCCCAGGAGGAAATAGATTATGCCCTATGTTGGTAGCAAGGATATGTCCTTTACCCCCCAAAGATTGAAAGGAGAGAGTCAAAAACTAATCTTTGGAGGAAATTTAGTTGTAAGCACGTCCCATCAAGTTAGAACCATCTTCAATCAAAAAGGCAGAAAGGTGGTTTATTGACTCAAGAATCTTAAAGTACAAGGCTATTCTATTAAAAAGAGATAATTTAACACTAACCACTGAACCTAACCTAGCAGGTTTCTTAACAGGGAGTCTAAACCTAAAAAGAGGATACACACGTTTAGATTTAATTGACTATCACACAAAGCTTAGGCCCAATTCAAGGGAGACCCCTTTCAAAACAATTCAGCACTCATTTATAGATAGTTCCTCCGAAGTGATTGAGGGGAAAAGACACAACAGGTATTCAGTAATTGATGGAAAAGTTCTTAAGGAAATAGAGTCAAGAAAATTGCTTAACGATTAGCCTACCCAAACTTGTGAGCTGTTTGCATTGAGTTGAGCCTTAAAATACCTGCAAAACCAGGAAGGAACCATCTATACTGATTCTGAGTATGACTTTAGGGTGGCTCACACATTTAGAAAAATTTTTAACGGAACAAAGTCTTCTTAATAGTAAAGGTCAAAACCTTGTTCACAAAGAGTTAATCACCCGAGTATTCAATAAACTTCAGTTGCAAAAAGAAACAGCTATTGTCCATGTGCCCGGACACCAGAAAAGCTTGTGTTTTAAGAGTCTGGAAAATCACATAGCAGATCAGATAAGCCAAGCAGGCTGCCGTTTCTTCTGAAACACCTGTTTTCCACTTAACTCCATACCTCCTCCTTTCTACTGTGAGCCTCGTTCTCTCTTCTGCTGAGAAAGAAAAGCTAATAGAAATGAGTGCTAAAGAAAACTCAGAAGGAAAATAGATATTGCCAGATCAAAAAGAAATATTGTCCAAATCCCTTTATAAAAGAAATCCTTTCCCATTTGCATCAGAGGACCTGTTGGGGACCCCGAGCCATGTGTGACGCAGTTCTCTGTGACGCAGTTCTCAGAGTTTATAAATGTATAAGAATTTATACCCTAGCCAAACAAATTACAGATAGTTGCTTACTGATAATTATGGGAAGGAGTCTAGGCTTAAGACCTTTCCAAAGTACCCAAATTGATTACACAGAGACACCTCCAGTAGGTCATCTAAAATACTTATTAATGATAGTAAAGTACCCCACTCACTGGTCAAAGCTATTCCCTTTTCAAATGCAACAGCCAATAGTATAGTTAAAACATTAATTAAAAATATAGTGCTCAAGCTTGAGCTAATAAAAAATATTAACTCGGGCAATAGAACCCATTTCACAGTGGGTTAAAAAGCTATCCCAAGCCCTAGACATTAAATAAGAATATCATACTCCTTGGCACCTACCTTCATAAGGGAAGGTATAAATAAATCAGACCTTAAAGAACCAGTTAACCAAATTAGTTCTAGAGACTTAGTTACCAAATGCCTTCCTATTGCCCTGTTAAAAATAGCCTTTCCCTCAGAAATTATATACTTGATCTCTCCTCTACTCTCCCTTTTCCTAAAACCAAAGGTCTCCTATCACAAGCGCTAACCCTGGAATTCTCAGTCCATCAACATCAGCCTGAGAATCATGTCCTCATCAAAAGCTGAAAGAAAGAGGAACTTGAGTGAGCCTGTTAAGAATTTTACCTGGTGCTCTCCAAACCACTAAAACCACAGTCCAGACAGCAGAAAAAGGATGGACCCATCACACCAGAGTCAAGAAAACACCACCACCTCTTGGGTCATGGGCTATTATCCAAAGGGAAAACTCTTTCCATCTAAAGCTAAGAAAAGCTTAACTCTCTTTCATTTATTCTGTTACTATTTCTTCTTTTCTCATTCTATTGCTGACTACCTTTTATCAATGTAACTAGGTCAGACTCACCCCAAATCATTACCTTTGATGCTTGCCTTGTTATACCTTGTGAGGATGAACCATGGCAAAGACAAATCTCTACTTTAGAAAAATACCTCTGCCCCTTCAGAGAAGCCACTAACCCTGCATCTGGCTCATGGCAGGGTACCAGGACACCCCAGGTTGAGAGATATGCTCTCAATGGGCAGATATCATCTGGACCACTAGAGATTGGGGCTGGACCTTCCCAGAGGGCTGTACCAATCTAAAATCTCACCTCCACTTTACCAAAAGAACCACCCACTCTTAATTGTCAGTCTCACCATCGTAACCCAGCAACTACCTCCATTAATACCCCTACTTCCACCAACCTTACACCCTCTTTAGAGTACTTTTATGGCTTAGGAGTAGAGGCTAATGGATATGACCCTATAGGCTTCTTTGAAATGCATTTATTGCCACCCCTCTTCTCCATCTAAACCTTCTATCCTGCCCAACAACAATGCAGATGTAAATATTGTAGAAGTAGATACCAGGATATTAAGGTACGAATGCCTGGTTGGAATGGATCAAATATTCCATCCACACATTAAACAAAAGCAATTGTTATACTTGTGCACATGGCTGGCCAGAGGCCCACATTGTCCCCTTTCCACTCAGATGGTCCTCCAGTTGACTGGGCATACACTACATGTTAGCTGTCTTTCAGGACTCTGCAGCTTGGGGCAATACATCATGTCAAGCTCTCTCTCTGCTTTATCCCTAAGTCCAACACCCTGTGGGTTGGCCCCTAAGGGCCATCCAGCTTCCATCTTCCAACGTCCATTTCACCTTGTGTCTCTCACGACAAGGGGAAAACTTGGCATTCATTGGAAGCTTAATGGGATGCAGTGAGCTTAGCCCTTCCAGGAGCTTACGCATCAGTCTGCTCTGAACCATCCTCGAGCAGATGTGTGGTCGTATTGTGGTGGACCCTTACTGGACACTCTCCCAAGTAACGTGAGTGGCACTTGTGCTCTTGTCCAATTGGCTATTCCTTTCACCCTGGCATTTCATCAACCAGAGAAAGAAAAATCATAGTACCATAAAGTAAGAGAAGCCCCTTCTGAGCCTTTTCACTCTCAAGTTATTTAGGCGCGATTGGAGTCCCACAGGGGATATCTGATAGATTCAAAGCCCAAGATCAAATAGCTACAGGATTTGAGTCATTATTTCCATGGGTAACTATTAATAAAAATGTAGACTGGATAAATTACATCTATTATAATCAGCAGAGGTTTATTAATGACACCAGGGATGCTGTCAAAGGAATAGCTGACCAGTTAGGGCCTCCTAACCAACGGCTTGGGAAAACAGAATGGCCCTGGACATATTAGCCAAAAAAGGTAGAGTTTGTGTTATGACTAAAACTCAATGTTATATCTTCATCCCAAACAATACTGCCCCCCAATGGGAGCATAACAAAGGCTTTACAGGGACTTACTGCTTTATCCAATGAACTAGCTCGAAATTCTGGAGTTCATAACCCTTTCACAGGATGGCTAGTAAGATGGTTCTGTAAATGGAAAGGAATTGTGGCCTCAATTCTTACTTCTCTTGCAGTAGTAATAGGTGTACTCATTCTTGTTGGATGCTGCATCATACCCTGCATTTGTGGACTAGTTCAAAGACTTATAGAAATAGCTGTCACAAAATCTTTCCCGTTTCTCCCAATCCTATACTAATAGATCCTTTTTCCTGGAAGAACAACAAACCAAGTCATGTTAGATAAGTTTGAAGAAGAAAATGTATAAATTCAAGAGGGGGAAATTGTTGTTAAGAACAAATAGTTCCTCTTCAAAGGGTTTCAGTTTCTAGTTCTTTGTTCTGTTTTAAAAAGTAGTCTTATCCATTCATCTATCAGCCCTCCCTGCTCTACTCTGCTGTGACCAAACATGTCCAAGCATTTCCCATCACTTATGTAACCATCTTTCCTGTCAAAAACCCACCCTTGCCTGCTCAGTGATGTCAACAGTAGCCAATCAGAATTAGCCTAGATTGTGCAGTCTGACCCCAGCTCACAGCGGGAGGACACAGAAACAGGGTCTGCATTAGGGATAAAAATTGCTGCTCTCCTTTGTTCTGCACACTTTCCCTTGCCTCTACCTTGCATGCAGGAAGTGCCTTTCTATAGAAGTAAATTGCCTTGCTGAGAAAACTTTTTCCTGAGTGTTGGTTCAACTTTGTGGCACCAAGCATTTTATTTCTAATAATCACTACAACAAGCATTTAACCCCACTTTGCAAAGGAGAGACATTTAGGAGTTTTATGCTGTGGAGGGAACATGATCAGATTTGCATATAGATAGCAGATCCTGGAAGATAGATGTAGAATATTTGGGGGAGGTAAATAAGATAGGAGAGCAGTTGGAAGGCCATTGAGTAGTTCTGCGGATAAATACTAAGAGTCTGAACTCAGGCAGTAGACATAAAAAGCAGATGAAAGATTTCACCTGGGTAAAGTAGCACACACCTGTAGTCCCAGTTACTCGGGAGGCTGAGGTGAGAGGATCATTTGAGCCCAGGAGGTTAAAGCCAGTCTAGGCAACATAGTGAGACACAGTCTCCAGAAAAAAAAAAAGGAGATGATAAATTCCAGAAATATGTAGGAAGATAGAAAAAAAAAACAAGATTAGTACATTAGTAGATGCAGTACAGGTAGACAAGGAAAGGGAGGAATTAATATTGAATTTTAGGTTTCTAACTGGGGCATGTGGATGGATCCTCAAGACAGGAAATTGAAGATGATCAGCTGACTTCAGGCATAGGCATAGGCTAGAGAGTTCAGGTTTGGAAATGTGAAGGTAGAGGTTCCCGGAGGACTTACGCAGAAATCAAACTGGTTTTTGGAAATAGGAATCTGAAACCCAGGAGCACATAGGGTTCGATATACAGTTTATAAGTGGAGACTACCAGTAATCAAGGCAGTTGTGGAAATAAACATATGGAACTAATTTATCAGAAAAGGGGTTATAGGAAGGAAAGAATTAAAGTTTTAAAGAGATTATAAGATGAAGAGAATTTAAAATAGAGCCCCAAGGAGACCAAGGAGGGAGGATCACTTGAGCCCAGGAGTTCAAGACCAGCCTGGGCAACATAGGGAGACCTTGTCTCTATAAATAATAAAAGAAAGTATCCAGGCATGGTAGTGTGTGCCTGTGCTTTCAACTACTCAGGAGGCTGAGGTGGGGTGAGAAGATCACTTGAGCCAGTCAAGGCTGCAGTGAGCTGTGATTGGATCATTGCACTACAGCCTGGGTGATGGAGCAAGACCCTGTGTTTAAAAAAAAAAAAAAATTAAGCCCCAAGAAACACCCATCCAGAAGTAGTAGTCTGAAAAAAGAAGGGAGTATGATCATAAAGGAGATTAAACAGGGGACAATAGAGAGTAACATGAAGAAAACCAAACTAGAATGATACAGAAACCAAGAAAAAAGGAAGACACCAGGAGGGCTTGTTAAGAACATAAAATATAGCTTATGTGTATTAAAAACCAATAGGTGCCTAAGACATCATTACTGTGAAGGACAAAGTTCATCTGAATTAAGGTGAGGACAGTAAAGTGTTATGAGGAGGAGCCTGGTTGTAGGACTTGTGATTCTCTTATAAGCGAAGAACACGGTAAAGTGGCACAACTTGACTTTTTGAAGCTGAGAGGGAAAAAGCAGTATAGTTTCTGCTTTAGTTGCTGGGATGCTCATCTTTGGAGTCCTGCGAGCTTCTGTGGAAGAAGCCTAACTACCTGAGGCTGTCATAATATGAGGAAGCCCAAACCACATGGAGAAGCTGTGTGTAAACACTCTGGTCAATGATTCTGGAGGGATTAAGGTCCCAGTGAAAAGCCAGCATCAATTTGTTTCCAGGTGATTCCAGCCTCCAGCCATCAGGTCACCCTCAGCTTTCAAGTCTCCTTGGTTGAAATTCCAGATACTGGGCAGCAGAGACAAGTCATTCCCCTGAGCCCCGTTCTTGTCTCTGACCCACAGAATCCACGGCCATAAGGAATGGTGTTTTCAGCTACCAAATGTTGGTACAATTTATGACACAGCAATAGTAACTGAAACATCACCAAAAGAAATTATCTATCCAGAAGGAAAATATATAATTTTTATGAGATAACAATTTTTAAAGGATCTTAAATTGCAAAATCTCTTCCCAATTCAAACTCTTTATCTTTCCAAGTTTTGGTCATAGATAAAACTCAAACCAGCTGTATCTTTTCTCAAGTTTCCCAGGGTTTACACAAAGCAGCTCTTAATATAATTTCCTGTTACTTAATCTACAAAGCCTATCCTAAATCCTATCTTCTCTCTGAAACCTTCAGTGACCATTTTTGATAGAAGTCATCATGCATTCCTTAAACTCTGTTAACTTTTTTTTTTTGGTAACAAACATATAGCCTATCTTATCAAATAGATCTAACGAGTCTGGGGACACAGTTATGTTTCTTTATATCATACAGATTAACCATCACAGAACACTGTCTATAACAGGTGGTCAATAAATAACTGTTTATTTATTGATAATTATTAGCCATTAATGCAAATATTGTTACTGGATTTTAAATCTGATTATTTTATCCTGCAACTTAATAAAACGTACTCTTCTTGCTTTCAGAGAAAGAGATTGTGTGCATAGCCATTATATAAAGTGTACATCCTCTTAGTGTCTTCAAAAGTTACTTTTGTTAGTTGAACACTTTTTTCACTTTGATTATGCCATCTAAAGAGACATATATCTAAAGGATGGTGATGTCTATGCTAATCAGTGTAGTCACGCAACATGTCGAGAAACACTGGGTCAAGTTTTTGTTTTGTTTTTCCCTTTTTAGAGACAGGGTCTCTCACTGCCCATGCTGAAGTGCAGTGGTGCAATCACGACTCACTGCAATTTGCACCTCTGGGCTAGAGTGTTCCTCCCACCTCAGCCCCAGGGCGCAGGGTAGCTGAGACTACAGACCACCATGCCTGGCTAATTTTTTGTAGAGATGGGGTTACATCATGCTGCCCTGTCTAGTCCGGAACTCATGGGCTCAAGTGATCCGGTCACCTCAGCCTCCCAAAATGTTGGGATTAGAGGCTTCAGCCACCACGCCTGGCCTGGACCAAGTTTTTATTCACTCAAACAATTTTCCAAGAATGAACGAGGAAATTGGGAGAGGAAGAAAGACCGACTCAGTGGGAGGCTGTTTGTTAATTAGTAAACAAGTGCTGTATACATATTGAGCCAAGTGGCTGCTTTTCAAAAAAGCAAAGTACATGAGAAATTTCAGCTGCTTCCTGAAAATATGCTCACTTACACTTCCCTGATGGAGACATGTTTTATTATCTGTAAGAACTGAGGAGTTTGTTTATCAAGAAGAAAGAGACAGAATGGGGGTGGGGCTGGGGTGAGGAAATTGGAGAGTCATCTCAGCAGCAGGCTGGAGAGAGAAAGCGTTTGTGGCTGAGGCTTGTTCAACAGAAGCAAGCAGACAGCATATTCTTCTTACCAAAAGAACAGTTATTCTTCATTCTTGGAAAATTTGTAATATCAGAGTTGAAGGCAGAATTTGGGTGGGAACCAGGTGGGAAATCAGACAGCTGTTTTCCAGATATGTTTGAAATGTAGGCATTTTAACCAAGGACTGTCTGGATCACCAGGACTCTTACACTGTTGACCAAAGTCCATGACTGTATCACCAAGTTCATGGACTTTTGTTTATTTATTCAGTAAATATTTACTGAGAGCATACGAAAAGCCAGACATTGTTCGAGATGCTAAGAACACGGGGAGAAAAACGAGATTAAAGTCTCTACTCTAAAGGAATTTATTTACATTTTACTGGAAGGGGCTGGAGACAGACAATAAGCAAATAAACCAATGTTCAGATGATGGTAAGTATCATGAAGAAATTAAACCAGAGTGATGTAACAGGGATTGACCTTGACATTCAGTAAAACAAAAGCCTCTTCAAGGTACCAGCATGGCTCCATTGAGGTGTGACTCATCTGAGTCCCTCTGGGAATTAGAAGACAGTGCATTCATCCTTATTGGACAATAGTTCTGACGTCTCCTAACTGATCCTAGACCTCCTTGGCTACAAGAGGCTCTTTAGGAGCCAGAAGCAGGAATGTCGTCCAGTAGCTCTGGGCTGCTATGAAGTTATAGGCGTCTTTCAGCAGACATGCCTTGATTGAAATAATGGCTCCCTCCAAGCATGCACTGATTTATGGTCTGTTGGATTATTTTTCTTGATTGCCTTGATGTTGTTGATACCAAATTCCATTTAACTTTGAGCCTCCTCTCCTTTCTGTACTGCCATCCCCAGACTATCCTGCTCGCTTTCTGTGACAAGCCAAACTTGACTAATCCTACACAGGGCCTAACTCTGCCTAGCTGTTGTGAATTGGATGGAACATGCTGCTGACATGCCCCACAATGATGACATCCATGAAAAACTTGGTTTTTTGTTTTCCTTGTGTCAGCACAATGATTTTGGCCAACATGTCTATTCTTTTTTTTTTTTTCCTTTTGAGACGGAGTTTCACTCTTGTTGCCCAGGCTGGAGTAGAATGGCACCATCTCGGCTCACCACAACCTCTGCCTCCTGGGTTCAAGCAATTCTCCTGCCTCAACCTCCCAGTGTAGCTGGGATTACAGGCATGTGCCACCACGCCTAGCTAATTTTTATGTTTTCAGTAGAGATGGGGTTTTTTCATGTCGATCAGGCTGCTCTCAAACTACTGACCTCAGGTGATCCCCCCGCCTTGGCCTCCCGACATGTCAGTCTTACAAATGTTCCAGCAATGTCTTCTAAATCTATACTATGCAGAATATTTTCAACTGAAGTTAAGATGTTATAATTTGAACACTTGGTGGTAGAGCATCCTGAATAAGATATCTAAACACTGGACCTGATAATTGACAGAGAAAAACTCAGTGCATTACAAAAAATGTCAACAGTCTGAGAGGTATACCTGTGGGCACAAGCAGAGGAAGCATGGGCAGCCATGGGAATACCTGGTTAAGACCTGTTAGGTCAAGGGCATAGTCAGTCTACCAAAGAGTGTATGGTTCCCTGAAATAGTTAAGCAACTTCTCATTCCAAAACCATTTGCCTGGGGTGCTGAGAAAGACATTCCAATAGACAAGATAAAAGGGGAATTTATTTGAAGGATACATGGAAATCTCACATAATCCAACTGTAAATGGTGCCACTAGGCCTCATAAATGTTGAAAAAAATCTTTAGACAAGCTACTTTCTCTTCGTTTTTCTTTCAGGAAACATGATTTCTTTTCTGCATCTCTCTGTACTTGAATTTCCTTCTGCTTCATGTCTCTAGGCTTCTTTTACCAGGCTCCTCATTTCAGTTCCTGGGTAAATTTCAGCTTAACGTGAGCCCCTGCCCTGCTGTGAAGCAATTTCGTTCAGACTTGTCCAGATAGTATAGCTCCAGTACCCAGCACTGATAACTAAGTCAAACTCTATGCCTCTTAGTTTGAATTCTTGTGAAAGAGACTCTAACTGGCTCAAGTGAGCTTTGGGCTGTTTTTCCCTGGGTTATTTTTCCACTTACCTGTAATTAGTCATTAGGGCTGGAAAATTTATAATCCTATGCTACAAACACAATAGCCACGCATGTGATTGGGGGAAGATTTTCTAAGATGGTGAACAGGAAAGAAATGATCAGCATTCAGGTTCAGTGAAGCTATAAAGTCCAGCCACGACCCACAACTACCAAAGAGGCCACTCTTTTCAGGCCAACAACTTGCTAGGTGGTATTTGCCATAAAAATTCGGATGCCTCTAACTTTCTTTTCTTTCTTTTCTCCTTTTCTTTTCTTTTTTTTTTTTTTTTTTTTTGGAGACAGGGCCTTGCTCTGTCACCCAGGCTAGAGTGCAATGGTGCAATCATAGCTCACTGAAGCCTCGACTTCCTGGGCTCAAGCTCCTGCCTCAGCCTCCCAGGTAGCTGGGACCACAGGCACGGGCCACCATGCCTGGCTAATTGTTGTTGTTGTTTTTTGTAGAAGGGTTTTGCATTTTGCCCGAACCGGTCTTGAACTCGTGAACTCAAGCAATTTATCCGGCTCGGCCTCCCAAAGTACCATGATTACAGGTGTGAGCCACTGTGCCTGGCTACCTCTAGATTATATGAGTGTTGGAATTGCCCATTGTTTGGAAAGAATGTAGTTCTAATTTTTCCACTTTCCAAAGGAAATTAAATTGAAGACATGGTAAAGATAAACATTTTGTAAATCTTCATCTAACAGAATTAGAAGCAAGAGCTTGTGAAGTAATAGTGAACAAGAATGTAAATTAAAAAATAGTTGATGGTTTCTAGCTTTATCCATGTTCCTGCAAAGGACGTGAACTCATCCTTTTTTATGGCTGCATAGTATTCCACAGTGTATATGTGCCACATTTGCTTTATCCAGTCTGTCAATGATGGGCATTTGGGTTGGTTCCAAGTCTTTACTATTGTGAATAATGCTGCAATAAACATATGTGTGTCTGTGTCTTTATAGCAGAATGATTTATAATCCTTTGGGTATATACCCAGTAATGGGATTTCTGGGCCAAGTGGTTTTTCTACTCAGCAAACTAACACAGGAACAGAAAACAAAACACTGCATGTTCTCGTTCATAAGTGGGAGTTGAATAATGAGAACATATGAACACAGGGAGGGAACATCACACACCAGGGTCTTTGGGGGTTGGGGGGCTGGGGAGGGATAGCATTAGAAGAAATACCTAATGTAGATGACAGATTGATGAGTGCAGCAAACCACCATGGCTTGTGTATACCTATATAACAAACCTGCACGTTCTGCACATGTATCCCAGAGCTTAAAGTATAATCATTTTTAAAAAATAGTTCATAAGAGGCTTGAAAAGGGTGTCAGGCTTCCTTGCACTTGCACATGCTCCCTAGTATGAAGAACTGAAGTCTTCTCTCTAGCATGCCTTTCCCTTTATCACCTCCTTGACAAAGCCTTATTCATTCTTCAAGAACTATTACAAATTAACCATCACTTCTTGTAGAATGCCTTTTCTTACAGGGCTTACTTTCCTCCCTAATAGGCAAAAATGACTATTCTTTTGTCACAGGCATTTAGATTGAATTTTTGTAGGGCAGAAACCTGTTTTATTCTTCTTTGAATGCCCCTCAGAATACGCTACAAAACTTACATGGATTTTTAATGAATACCTATTGATTAAAATTATATAACTAAATAGATATGGTTAATAACCTCACTTTACACAGAAATTAAGCCAATAGACTATAGATCAAGGCTCTAATGGAGTACTGTACACCTAATTTTAGACAACACACATCGCCTACACTGTTCCCATTATTTCATCCAGGTGACAGATGTATCATTAAGAGAATAATTCTTATATTTGTCTTACCACAAAGAGGGCAGGTATTTTTATTCAACAGTAACAAAATAATATGGTATAAAATGCAAATTGTATGAGAAAGTAATTATTGTTTCATTCAAGTAATATTTATAATGTACTTACTTTGTGCCACACATTAGCTGTAAATGATGCATACTAAAGCAGAAAGTGGAGAATTGTAAGATAAGAACTTGATAAAGTAAACATGTTATATAATCATCGGATAATAATTCATACTGAATAGAGGCTAAAAGAAATTATTACAAACTTTCATAGAACTATTCACTTCTGTTTTGCAACAACAATGTATTCGTAAATTATTTCTGGAATATCTGCCTGTTTTTCTCCCTGGACTATAAACTCCAATGGGGTCTAGTCAGGGTCTGACTTGTCACTATTCTACTCCTGGTATGTAGCACAATGCCAGCACATAATCAAGTATTTAATAAACATATGCTGAATAAATAGTGAATAGATGGATGTATAGGGAGAAAAACAACACCAAGACTTGCATTTAAAAAAAAAATCCCCAAATAGAAGAATTATAAAAGGAAATATCAAGCTATCCTTTATTGAAGACAATTTGAGAAAGTCAAGTTATTCAAGAACATGAGTCTTTAAAAGTAAATTTGAACAATGATTTAAAGGCTAAATTTATATTGGACTTTGGCAAAGACTAAGAAATTCAATAATTTAGTAATTTGTTTAACAACTGGGTGTTGAATCCATACAAAGTGCCAGGCATTGTTCTGGGTGCTGAAATGCAGGAGAGAATAAGATGAATTTTATCTCTGTTCACATGAAGCTTACAGGAATTCAGAAGGTACTAGAAGGTTCATAGATTATCTTTCCTAACATGTAAAATAAAGCAAAACTCTATTATAAAAAAATAGTGCATATCTGATCAAAAAATATCTATTAGACTTTTGATAATGTTTGGGCAAGTATATTTACTGGTGCCAGATTATGTTCCATTACTTCCTGTATAGTCTCTGACTGCCCATGCTGTTACTCCTTGCTGGAATCTTTTCCAATGTAAGCCCCTCTTTTACTTGTCTAAATCACTCATCTTTCGGCCCAGTTCAGTGCCTCATGCCTGTAATCCCAGCACTTTGGGAAGCTGAGGCAGGTAGATTACTTGAGGCCAGGAGTTCAAGACCATCCTGGCCAACATGGCAAGACCCTGTCTCTACCAAAAATATAAAAATTAGCTGGGCATGCCTGTAGTCCCAGCTAGTCGAGAGGCTGAGGTGCAAGAATCACTTGAACCCAGGAGGCGGAGGTTGCAGTCAGCTGAGATCGTGTCACTGCACTCCAGCCTGAGTGACAGAGTGAGACCTGTCTCAAAATAAATAAATAAATAAATAAATAGACACAGTCCCCCACCAGGCCCTCCACATCCCCTCAACTACTATAAGCTTCATGTACATACCCCATCCTGAGTTTACCATAATATATGAAAATCATGATTCATTTGCCTGTCTCTTTTCTGAGCTCTAAGTTCCTTGAGGGCAGAGGCTAATTTTCATTGATTTTTCATTTATAATGCCTGGTACATAACAGGTGATCAATAAATGTGTATGAGGTTGAACTGAAGTCTTTATGTTTTCTCTTTAGAAACCTATGTCTGCCTAATATAAGAAAAAGAACTTCACTTGATATCCTATATTTCTAAATTTCTTTAAAAGACATTCTACAACCTGAGTCATCAAGAAAGGTCATCACTGAAAGCATTCACAAGCCTAAATACATTCTCATTGCTCTCTCTCTCTCTCTTTCTTTTTCTTTCTTTCTTTCTTTTTTCTTTCTTTCTTTCTCTCTTTCTCCCTTTCTACCTTTCTTTCTCTCTCTCTTTCTTTTTTTTGACAGTCTCATTCTGTTGCCGAGGCTGGAGTGCAGTGGCATAATCTCGGCTCACTGCAACCTCTGCCTCCTGGGTTCAAGTGATTCACCTGCCACAACCTCCTGAGTAGCTGGGACTACAGATGCACGCCACCACACCCAACTAATTTTTTATAGAGATAGGTTTCACCATGTTGGCCAAGATGGTCTCGATCTCTTGACCTCGTGATCCACCCACCTAGGCCTCTGAAAGTGCTGGGATTACAGGCTTGAGCCACCATGCCCTGTCTCTCTCTCTCTCTCTTTCTTTCCTTCTTTCTTTCTCTTCCTTTACTTCTTCTTTTCTTTTTTTCTTTCTTTCTTTCTTTTTTTTTCTTTCTTTCTTTCTTTCTCTTTCTGCCTTTCTTTCTGCCTTTCGGTCTTGCCTTGCCTTCCCTTTTCTTTCTTTTCTTTTCTTTTCCAGGATTTTGCCTAGGCTGGAGTGCAATGGCACAATAATCATGGCTCACTGCTCACTGTAGCCTTGACCTGAATTCAAGCAATCCTCTCACGTCAGCCTCCTGAGTAGCTGGGTCCACAGATGTGGGCCACCACACCTGGCTAATTTTTTGTAGAGAGGGTCCTCTCTAAAAAAACAACTGAACAAACAAAAAACAAAAACAGAAAAAGAAAAATGAAAGGAACAGAATTGTCTGTTGCCCAGGCTAATCTTGAACTCCTGGGGCTCAAGCCATCCTCTCACTTCTGCCTCCCAAAGTGCTGGAAGTGCAGGTATAAGTCACCACACTCAGCCCATTATTTTTTCTTCTTACCCATAGCTCAAATCCACATCAGAATTTGAGGCAGAGAACATCACTGTCTTTACAGTCCTGATTATATAAAACCTATTTGCATTTTTACTACCTTAAATGCCTAAATAATAATATATGAGAAAGTTAGCCCTCTTTCTTGGCAAGTCCAATGTTAGAAGGAAACATTCTCTGGTACCACCACTGCTCCTGGAATAGTAAAACAAGCTTTCCTGAGATGGAAGTAAACAAAGGGAGATATAAATATATGAGAATAGGACGGGTGTAGTGGCTCACACCTGTAATTCCAGTACTTTGGGAGGCTGAGGTGGGTGGATTACTTGAGGTTGGGGGTTTGAGACCAGCCTGCCCAACATAGTGAAACATCACCTTTACTAAAAATACAGAAATTAGCCAGGCATGATGGCGAATGCCTGTAATCGCAGCTACTAGAGAGGCTGAGGCAGAAGAATCACTTGAACCTGGGAAACAGAGGTTTTAGTCAGCCAAGACTGCTCCACTGCACTCCAGCCTGGGTGACAGAGGGAAATCTTGTCTCAAAAAAAAAAAAAAATCTGTGACTAGGCACCTCAAAATGCAGTGAGTTTACCTCATTAATTAATTACCATTTGAGCATCTCTGTGTTATCTATGTCTATTGCCACAATAATGCTTTATAACAAACCATCCCAAACTCACTTCCTTAAAATAATAAAGTTATTTAGTTTACTACAGATTTTAAATGGGGTTAGTCGGAAAGTTTTTCTCACCTAAGCTGGATGTCTTCACATATGTGTGGCTAGCTGGCAGTTGGCTGGATGTCCAGGATGGCCCTGGCTGGGATGTCAGGGGCAACTCTGCTCTCTTCCACATGTCTCTCGCATCCTTCCTGCAGGCTAGCCCAGGGGACGTTCTCATAGCATAGCAGAGGAGAATAGTGGGCAGGCCCAGTCATATAAGAATGCAATGAAAAAGCACATGCCCTTCAAGCCTCTGCTAACATCCTTCTTTTTTTTTTTTTTAAGACAGAATATCACTCTGTTGCCCAGACTGGAGTGCAGTGGAGTGCAGTGGCAAGATCTCGGTTCACTGCAACCTCTGCCTCCCAGGTTCAAGTGATTTGCCTACCTCAGTCTCCCAAATAGCTGGGATTATAGGCACGTGCCACCATACCCAGCTAAGTTTTTGTATTTTTTGTAAAGACGGGATTTTGCCATGTTGGCCAGGCTGGTCTCAAACTCCCGACCTCAGGTGATCTGCCCACCTTGGCCTCCCAAAGTGCTGGGATTACAGGAGTGAGCCACTGTGCCTGGCCTGCTAACATCCTATTGGCCAAAGCAAATCACATGCTCAAGGCCAGAGTCGGGACTGACTGGGGAGTGGGGGGGCACTTTAAAGTTATAAGACAAACATTGTGATTTCATGGAGGATATTAAGTGCGGTCATTAACACAACCAATCTGTGAGACACCAGGATTCCTAAACCTACTATGATACTAAACCTTAAAAGCCTATTTGGGAGAACTAGTATAACATTTCCATATAATAAATTCCAGATACTTCAGGAAGTAGAGTACTCTAAAAAATGTAATCGTGTTTAAAAGTTTTGAATTTTTATTTGGAATTTGGCACCCGGTTTTACTGTAGATTTTAAAAAATATAGATTCAGCATCTGAAGTACACTCATCAAATATAAAAGTGAAGGTAAGCTATGCAGTATAGCAACTGCAATTCAATTGTAAATTGCAACTAATTTTGTTGAACCCATCAAAGTGAACTGATAAGGCAGTAATATAGAGGATTCACTAGAGAAGGAAGTAGGAGGTAACATAAAATTTAACCTACAAAAAGAGTGTGTACAGGTGCAGGCACACACACAAGAAAGCTGTGGCCAAATCCTCCGAACGAATCCTTAAAAAAGTTACTGGAACATTGAATCTAGCAGCGTTTTAGGAGAATAATTCTACTGGTTGGCTGGTTGGTATTTTTCAGGCAGCAAAAAAAGCTGTATGTAAGTAATTTCAGCTGATACAGAGGACATATGCAAAAGTAATCTCTCCATAGTCATATGGCCAGTTCTCCTGAAAGACTGAAATGCCATTAAGGATGCACTGATACTCCAAAGCTTCACAACTACAGTAATCTACATGGGAAACCCATTTGCCCTGTGATCCACTATCAGTGGGGAGGATGCTACAAAGAACAACTTTTTAAGTGACGTTTTCTTTTTGGGGGGATAGGGCGATCAGAAGAAATTAAAAAGAGTCTTGAGATTTGTGTCAAGTGTAGAACAGAAAAGAGACCAGCCATGTGGGATGTGTATATGTGAAAGCAAAAGTTAATTAGGAGCTTATTCACACAGCCAGAAGAGACCATGTGAACATATGTTTTTGGGAATTCAGAGAGGCTGTAGGAGGGAGAGAGACAAGACTTCCAATGGGCTGTTGGCTAAGGGGTTGGAGCCAATTTTATTTAAATCTTGAAGGGTGGGCCTGTGTATGTAAATACATAGCAAATCATACAAAGACACATCATAATCAAACAGCTCAAAACCAATGATATAGAAAAATATTTTGAAGGAAACAGCAACAAAGTGGTGCATGTCTTGGTCCATTTTGTGCTGCTGTAAGAGAATACTTGAGACTGGGTAATTTATAATGAACAGAAATTTAGTCGTTTGTGAATCTGGAAGCTGGGAAGTCTAAGGTCAAGGTGCTGGCATCTGGGAAGGGCTTTCTTGCTGTGTCATAACATGGCAGAAGATGGAAGGGCAAAGAAAGTTAGAGGGGACTGAATTCACCATTTTATAAGAGGACTAATCCCACCCATGAGGATAGAGCTCTCATGACATAATCAGCAACTGAAATTCTCACCTCTTAGTACTGTTACAATGGCAGTTAAATTTCTTTTCTTTCCTTCTGTTTCTTTCCTCTTTCTTTCTTTCTCTCTTTCCTTCTCTCTCCCTTCCTTCCTTCCCTCCCTCTCTCCCTCTCCCTTTCCTTTCCCTTTCTTTTTTTCTTTTCCTTTCTTTCTTTCTCTCTCTCTTTCCCTCTCTTTCTTTCTCTCTTTCTTTCTCTCTCTTTCTTTCTTTCTTTCTTTCCTTCTTTCCGTTTTTCTTTCTTTCTTTCTTTCTTTCATCTTTCTTTCCTTCTTTCCGTCTTTCTTTCTTTCTTTCTTTTCTCTCTTTCTTTCTTTCTTTCTTTCTTTCTTTCTTTCTTTCTTTCTTTCTTTTTTTTCTTTCCTCTTTCTCTCAAGACAGGATCTTGCTGTCACCCAGGCTCAGTGCAGTGGTGTGATCATGGCTCACTGCAGCTTCAACCTCCTGGCCCAAAGCAATCCTTGCATCTCAGCTTCCCCAGTAGCTGGGTTTATTTGTAAAAAAAAAAAAAAAATGCAAATACATGCAAAGTAAGTAGTAGCAATAATTAAAATGAAAGCTGAAATAAATGAAAGAGAAAATAAGCAGACAATAAAATTAATGAAATCAAAACTCTTTGAAAAGATCAAATTGAAATACCTTTAACCAAACAAATCATGTAAAAGACAGAGAATATACAAAGTAAAAATATTAGGAATAAAAGATGGGACATCACTACAATTCTACAAATATTAAAGAATAACAAAGAAATATTATTAACAATTCAGGGTCAATAAACCTGAAAACTTAAATGAAATGGACAAATATCTTAAAAGACAAAATTACTTAAACCAGCATGGAAAAAAATAGAAAATATGACCTGTCTTTAATTTGTAAAAGAAATTAAATTTACAGTTTAAACTTTCTCAAAAAGAAAACTCCCAGTGTAGGTAATAGATAAGGAGGATACACTTCCAAGCTCATTTTATCAGGTCAGTCTTACCCTTATAATATAGACAAAGATATTACAAGAAAACTACAGATCAATATCCCTAATGAACTTGGATTTATTAACATCCTTTAAAACATTAGCAAATAAAAACCCATCAATATATACAAGGGAGGCTGTACCATGACCAAGTGTGGTTTATCCCAGAAATGTAAGGTTAGTTTGACATTTGAAAATAAAAAAAATTAATTAATCATATTAATAGTCTAAATACAAAAAACAAAAAGATCCTCTCAATAGATGCTACCCCTCGCCAAGCATTGATACAAATTTAACATTTATTCATTATTAAAAAGCTCTTCACAGGCCAAGCACAGTGGTTCACGTCTGTGATCCCAACACTTTGGGAGGCTGTGGTGAGAGGATCCCTTGAGTCCAGGAGTTTGAGACCAGTCAGGGCAACATAGTGAAACCCTGTCTCTACAAAACAATGAGCCGGGCATGGTGGCATATATCTGTAGTCCCAGGTACTCAGAAGGCTGAGGTGGAAATATCACATGACCCCAGGAGGTTGAGGCTATAGTGAGCCATGATCACGCCACTGCACTCCAGCCTAGGTGACTGAGTGAGACCTTATCTTAAAAATATAAAAAACCTCTCAGCAAACTAAGAAAAGAAGGAAACTTCCTCAAACTTGTAAATTACATATACAAAAAACCTACAGATAGTGTCATACTTGATGGTAAAACACTGAATTATTTTTCTGAAAATCAGGAACAACGTAATAAATGTCCTTTCTCATCACTTCTGTTCAACATTGTCCTGGATGTTCTACTTCATGCAATAGGGCAAGAAAAGGAAATAAAAGCATACAGAATGGAAGGGAAAAAATAAAACTCTTTATTTGCAGAAACATGATTGTATACATAGAAAATCCAAAGAAATCTATAAAATACTACTAGAACTAATAGGTTTCTAAACAAGATCTCAGTGTACAGGACTAATATTATAAAATGAATTGTATTTAAATACCCTATTAATGAACCACTAAAAATGAAATATCATTTATAATATGAGGGGACTTCAAAATTTTAATGGAAAATTTGAATTAAGAGATAAAGATAAAGAATATAATCTTTCTTTCTCAACATAAGCTCCATCGAGGTCGACACATGGTTGTAAGTAATGACACCAGTCATTTAATCCATCCCTAACTGAGAGTCCTGGAAACCGAACCAGGTCAATAAAGTCTTTTTTACATGATTAACTGAATAAAATGGGAGACCTTTACAGATTTTTTAAGATTAAAAAATACACAGAAGTTAGAAAGAGCCAAATTAGGACTATAAGGTGGATACCTAATGATTTCTCATTGAGAGTCTTGCAAAATTGCCCTTGTTTGATGAGAAGAATGAGCAGGAGCATTGTTGTGGTAGAAAAGGACTGTCTGGTGAAGATTTTCCAGGAATATTTCTGCTAAAGCTTTAGCTGACTTTCTGAAAACACTCTTGTAACAAGCAGATATTATTTTTCTTTGGCCGTCCAGAATGTTAACAAGCAAAATGAGCATCCCAAAAAATGATTCCCACAACCTTTGTTCTTGGCAGGTCTGCTTTTGCTTTGACTGGACCACTTCTACCTCCTGGTAGTCACTGCTTTGGTTGTACTTTTGTCTTCAGGATTATACCGGTAAAGCCATGTTTCATCTCCTGTTACAATTCTTGAAAGAAATGCTTCAGGATTTTGATCCTACTTGTTTCAAATTTCCATTAAAAGCTCTGCTTTTGTTTGCAGTTCATCTAGGAACAATGGTTTTGGCACCTGTTGAGTGAAAAGTTTGCTCCACTTTAGTTTTTCAGTCAGATCGCATAAACTATGAGATTGGAGTTTCCTATAGTGTTGGCTATTGCTTCTGCTATTTGTCAGGACTCTTGAATGAGGGTATGAGCAAAATGAAATTTTTCCTTGCAAATTGATGTGGAAGGTCTGTCATTGCAGGCTTCATCTTCAACATAATCTTCCTCCCTTCTTAAAATGAATTATCCATTTGTAAACTGCTGATTACTTTGGTGCACTGTCCCCATAAATTTTTCATAAAATATTGGTGATTTTACCATTGTTCTACCCAAGATTTCCCCATAAATTTGATGTTTGTTATTGCTTCAACTCTAGCAGAATTCATGCTACTCTGTTCGGGGCTTTTTCAAACTGATGTCTTATACTTCTTAATGACTCAAACTAGATCCTGCTCATACATGCTGTGACAAGTTAGTATGGGTTCATTTGGGGGCAAAAAAATGTAAAATCCATGCAAAGTTTTTTTCAAAATATGCATATTTCTATGAACTTGTTGAAGATCTCTTGCAGCATCAAAAAGCATAAAATATGCAAAGAACCTGGAAGAGTCAAAATCGCTTTGAAAAAGAACAAATTTGGAAAATTTACACTTCCCAATTTTAAGACTTTCTAAAGTTATAGTAATCAAGACAGTGTGATATTTGTGTAAGGATAGACATATGGTTCAATGGAAGGAATACAGAGTCCAGAAATAGACATAGAGTTTTCACAAAAGTTCCAAAGTAATTCAATGGGGAATGGATTGTCTTTTCAACAAATGGTGTTGAAACAACCATACATCCATTTAGGAAAAAAAAAAAAGAAAGAACATTGACTCTTTTCTCTCATCATATGCAAAAATTAATTTGAAATAGATTATAGACCCAAATGTAAAAGCTAAAGCTATAAACTTTAAGAAAAAAAGTATTAACAAATCTTCACTGTTTAAGTAAAATTTCTTAAATATGTCACAAATGATGCAAACTTCATCAAAATAAAAACATTGACTTTTCAAAACATATTGTTAAGAAAATAAAAATGCAAGTATATTTGTTGAATAAAAATTTCTCCAAAACCTAGTGGCTGAAAACAATAATAATGATTTATTATTTCTCACAGTTTTTGCAGATCTGAAATCCATTAATTTCTTGGCTGGCTACTTCTGACATAGACTGTCACATGACATTACAGTCATCTGAAGACTTGAGAAGGATTGGAGGATCCAATCCAAGGTGCCACATATGGCAGCAAATTGCTGCTGTCCATTTATCAAAAGACCTTAGTTCCTATCTGCAAGAGCCTTGCTAAAGGACTGGCTTTCTCTAAAGCAAGTAACCCAAGGAGGGCAAGGTGGGAGTTGCAATATCTTTAATGATATAGCCTCAGAAGCCCCATACTATCACTTCTACAATTTTCTCTTAGTCATATAGGTCAGTCAATAGGGGAAAGTACTGTACAAGAGTGTGTATATACTAGGAGGCCAGAATCAATGGGGTCCATCTTGGAGGATGACTACCATAGCAAGCCATAATCTGGGAGGAAATAGTCACAACATCAATATCTGACAAAGGATAGTATAAAAGATAGAATATACACAGAATATCCACACCCCAGTAATAAGAGAGAAAAAAAATTAGTTTGAAGTAGACAAAAGGTTTGGACAGATACTTATGTTCAAATGCACACATGACCCATAAGGACAGGAAAAGATACTCATCGTGACTGGTTATTAGGAAAATGCAAATTTAAACACAAAAATTAAAAATAAGAAAGGATTACCAAGCTCTGGAGAAGAAATGGAGCAACTGGAACTCCCATATATTGCTGATAGAAATGGAAATGGTACAACTACTTCAGAAAGCAGTTTGGCAATTTATCATAAAGTCAGATACATGACCATATGCCCTTGCTATTTTACTCTTAGGCATTATTTGTCCAAGAAAAATGAAAACATATGTCCACACAAGGACTTTTAACCAAATGTTCATAGAATCTTTAGACATAATAGCCAAAAACTGGAAACAAACCAATTATCTATGAATAGGACAAACATAAATTGTAGCAAATCCATACAAGGGATGGCTACTGCACTAGAAAAGAAGAAATAGTTACTGTACACAATATTATGAATGAATCTCTAAAATATGCTGAGCTGAAACCACAAACAGGAGAGTATATACTGGATGATACCATTTATATCAAATTCTTGAAAAAGTGGGTCCAGGCGCAGTGGTTCCCACCTGTAATCCCAGTGCTTTAGCAGGCTGAGGCAGGATTGCCTGAGGCCAGGAGTTCGAGACGAACCTGGGCAACATGGCAAGACCCCATCTCAACGAAAAATTAAAGAATTAGCCGGGCCCTGTGCCACATGCCTGTAGTCCCAGTTACTCGAGACGCTGAAGCGTGAGGATCCCTTGAGTCCAGGAGATTGAAGCTGTCGTGAGTTGTTTTCTTGCCACGGCACTCCAGTAGGGGTGAAAGAGCGAGACCCTGTCTCAAAAATAAAAAACAAAATTATGCAAAAAGCAGAATTATTCTATAGTGACAGAATGCAAACAAGTAGTTGCCTAGGACCAGAAGTAGTTCGGCGGAGGAAGGGCTTGAGAATACTTTTTACCGTGTTGGAAATGTTCTCTATCATGATTGTGGTCATAGTTACCCTGGTGCATTCATTTGTTAAAATGTATTGCACTGTACCATTTAAATGAGGTTTAGTGTACATAAATAATACCTCATTCAGTTCAATTAAAAAAGCGTATCGGCCAATCGGTGACCGCCACAGCCAGGACCAGCCTCGCGGGCTCCCCGGCGGCGCGTTCGCGGCCTCCTGGGCTCCGGGATGATCGGCAGGAAGATGCTTTACTGCTTCTTCTCCCCTAGCCCCGCCAGGAAGCGACGCGCTCCCAGCCCCGAGCCGGCTGACCTGGGGACTGGCGAGGTGGCAGTGGCTGAAGACAGCGGAGATTCGGCGGCCAGCCCCTCCAAGAAGGCCCGGGCAGAGCAGGACGAGCCCGGGACGCCGCCCTCCTCGCCGCTGAGCGCGTAGCAGTTGGACCTGATCCAGAGGAACAAGGCCGCGGCCCTGCTCAGACTCGTGGCCCGCAACGTGCTCGTGAGTTTGGGGAGAGCTGGAAGAAGCACCTCAGCAGGGAGTTAGGGAAGCCGTATTTTATCAAGCTAATGGGATTTGTTGCAGAAGAAAGAAAGAAAACACTGTTTATCCATCCCAACACCAAGTCTTCACGGGGACCCAGATGAGTGACATAAGAGATGAGAAGGTTGTCGTCCTGGGACGGGATCCATATGATGGACCTAATCAAGCTCACGGGCTCTGCTTTAGTGTTCAAAGGCCTTTTCCACCTCCACCCAGTTTGCAGAACATTTATAAAGAGCTGTCTACAGACATAGAGGGTTTTGTTCATCCTGGCCATGGAGATTCATCTGGGTGGGCCAAGCAAGGTGTCCTGCTACTCAACGGTGTTCTCACGGTTCAGGCGCATCAAGCCAACTCTCAAAAGGAGAGAGGCTGGGAGCAATTCACCCATGCAGCGTGTCCTGGCTAAATCAGAACTCAGATGGCCTTGTTTTCTTGCCCTGGGGCTCTTATGCTTAGAAGAAGGGCAGTGCCATTGATAGGAAGCGGCACCATGTCCTACAGACGGCTCATCCCTCCTGTTTTCAGTGTATAGAGGGTTCTTTGGATGTAGACACTTTTCTAAGACCAACGAGCTGCTGCAGAAGCCGGGCAACAAGCCTGTTGATTGGAAGGAGCTGTGATCATCAGCTGAGGGGTGGCCTGTCTCCGCTATTTTTTTTTTTTTGAGAAGCTGCTGTTAACGTATTTGTCAGTTATGAAGTTCCACTGAAAATTTTCCTATTACTTCTTAAGTACTCTGCATAAAGAGGAAAAGCTTCCAAAAAGCAGCCATGAACCAGGCTGCCCAGGAATGGTAACTGTATTCAGCCACAAACAGCAAAGGCTACCCTTTGACCAAATGTCTTTCTCTGCAACAGGGCTTCGGCCTAAAATACACCAACCTCTCCGAAGACAGATGATGTCAAATACTCAGTTGGCTGTCTTTATCTCCCTTGCCTTTATGGCGGAAGTGGAGAGATGTGCACCTTTTAGGCAGAGCCCTAGTTTGGTGCCTGCTGCTCCCTACTTTTGCCTGGTTTCAGTGACAGATGTTAGGGTGTTTTTGCTTAGAAAGGTCCCATTGTCTCAGTCCTGCAGGGCAGGCATGCTAGTCTCTGCCTACTCCATTGCCCCCTTGATCTTTGAAGGAATCCTCAGGCCCCTCAAAGCATAAGGATATTTCATAAGTTTCCAGAATCTGGCCCAGAAATTAGGGCTCAATTTCCTGATTGTAGTAGAGGTGACGATTGCTAAGATTGCTGTGAGTCCTAACAGGCAGGGGCCAAGGGAAGTAAGCTGGGTCTTGTTATTCCTTGGGTGTTGGTAGAATAAGCAGTGGAATTTGAACAAGGAAGAGGAAAAAAGGGAATTTTGTCTTTATGGGGTGCGGGTGATTTCCTCCTAGGGTTATCTACAGTTGGGGTTTTTAAGGCCCCACAGACTGTCAAGTGCTGTTTTTTTACCGACTGAAATCACTTTGGGATATTTTTTTCTGCAGCACTGGAAAGTTTTAGTTTTTTAAGTACTCATGCATCTATATATATATATATATATATATACTTTTTTTTTCCTTTATTGGGTCTACACCTCCATCCTTGATCTTGTTAGCGATGCTATTTTTGCTGTTAGTCGGGTTAGAGTTGGCCCTACTGGGGGTTTGGTAATTAAAGACTGTTTAAAAAAAAAAAAAGACTATCACAAAAATAAAAATAAAAAGGCTAGGCATGGTGGCTCATACCTGTAATCCCAGTGTTTTGGGAGGCCAAGGCAAGAAGGCCAGCAGTTCAAGACTAGCCTGAGCAAAATAGTGAGACCCTGTGTCTATAAAAAAAATTAAAAAGAGTATCACCAGAGGCCAGGTGTGGTGGCTCACATCTGTAATCTCAGCACTCTGGGAGGCCAGGTGGGTGGATCACCTGAGGTCAGGAGTTCAAGAGCAGCTAGTCAACTTGGTGAAACTGTCTCTAATATACATATGTATGTATATTAGAGTTTCACCAGAAATAATTTCCTTCATAAGACATAACTG
>CAUYQU010074441.1:0-7500 GCA_963574635.1 Cheracebus regulus
CCGTGTGGCTCCTCTGCCGGGAATCTCCCAGTCTGTGGGCAACAAAAATTCGTCGGAAAGTGCGGCGTCCACTTGTTCTCTGCGCTTTCACTGGGAGCTACATTCCTGAGCTGTTGCTAATCGGCCATCTTGGATCTCTCCCAACCTGGAAGTTTTTAAGGAGACAGAGTTGGCATGGACACACGTGCTTTGGGGCAGTATTATGCATATGCCCTTGAGAATACTAAGGAATAAACACAGAAAGAATAATCATATATAATTGAATCATGTTATGAATGGACGTGAATATTGTCACCTATTCACTATGGATAGCGATAGTATTACTACTACTAAAAATAATACTATAAAAATGACAAAGCAGTAATAAACATTTACCGAATGCTTATTACATTCAGGTATGTTTGAAGTGTTTCACATGTATTAATACATTGAAGCTTATTTTATTCTCAAATTCCGTAAGTAAGTACAATTATTATTCCCATTTTACAGATGAGACAAGTGGGGCACATAGAAGAGAAGTAGATAACCAAGGTCACACACAGCCTGAGCCTGAGCTAGGGTGAAGTACTTAAGCACTGGTTTACGTATCTGAAACCATTTCACCTCAGTGTGGATGTATAGTGCATTACAGGTATATGTAGCTTCAACAGAGAAATGAAGTCACAAAATCAATTTATTTCCAATGTGTTTATTTATTCTAATTCCCCTCCTGAATATTTGGGAGCTACAGGTGCTTTTTTTGGTTAGGGTCAGGACTCCAAAGTTGTATGGTGGAGGATTGAATATGGCCATTTCATTTTGGAACATGGAGCTGAGGGAACTCTGAAAAGCAAAGCCTATGGTGTAGTGGATGTTGTGGTTGCTTCCTCAACATCTATTCTCTCTTCTCTTGGTCACTACCTGATTCTCATTTGAGTATCTGTTCCTTTTTGACTCAGCCCCAGTGTTTCACCCCGACACTAGGAAAGGATCTGCATATGCGGCAATGGAATCTCGTCATCTCACCAAGGTTTAGGTTTAGAAGTGACATATGGGCCGAAGGAATGGGACAAAAACACTGCAAAATATGTTTTCTGGCAGTATCTAAGAAATAGTCTCTCGGCCAGCTGTGATGGTGCATGCCTATAACCCTAGCACTTTAGGAGGCTGAGGCAGGAGGGTAGCTTAGCCCTGGAGTTCTAGACTGGCCTGGGCAACATAGTAAGACCTTATCTCTACTGAACATTAAAATAAAAAATTAGCTGATGTGGTGGCATGTGCCTGCAGTCCTAGCTACTGGGGAGGCTAAGGCAGGAGGATCCCTTGAGCCCAGGAGTTTGAGGCTGCAACGAGCTATGATTGTGCCGTTGAACTCCATCTTGGCTGATAGAGTGAAACCCCATTTCTTAAAAAAAAATCTCTTTATCTTTCTCATCTTCTGGGTCATTTTGTTCAGATAAGCAGCCTGGTAGTGGCGTAGCCATATTAGCATAGTAGCGATAGTAGTTATGGTAGTCATATTGCTACTATTAGTGAAGTTGGCCTTAGGATAAAGCTAATATCATGCAAGGAAAAGCCAAGAAAGACTGAGAAATGGCATTTCCTTTTAGCCACTGAATCAATTAACTCAGAATCCTGACCTACCTCCAGATTTCTAGTATGTGAGCAATAAACCCTAAGTGTATGAAAGCTAATTTGAGTTGGATTCTGTGTGACTTACAATGTAATGCATGCCATCTCATACGAGAGGTAAGAATAGAACCGAAACTAATAGAATAGGTCAAATGCGATATCAGAAAGAGCTGATCTGAGAAGTAGAGACTAGGAATGTGGCACAGGGTAAGAACTGGAGACGTTGAATTGTGAGAGTTTGGAACACTAGACAGAAGGGATAGAGCTGGAAGCAGTCCTCTGAGCTGAGGAGCTGTGCGTGAGGGTTGGAGGAAGAAACTGAGGCCATCCACCTCGACTAGAGCTTCTGGATGTTTGCATGGCACATAGACTTGGCTCTAAAGATTGGGGCCAAAAAAAGTAGCTAAATGTCATCACCTTTGTCTTTGACTTCTCTCCAGATCAATGCAGACCACCAAATGTGAAGGCTGACTTGTTATTTAGAATGTACCAAGTATCATTTCACATTGTATGTATATATATATATATATATATATATATATATATCAAGGCATCACATTATACCCCATAAATGTATACAATTATAATTTGTCAATTAGAAATAATATTAATAAAAAAGATATTAAGACTTTGCTTTCTCCTGCAATAATTTACTGTTATGGGAATAACTTTCCCATCATAAATAAATAGAAAATCAAGCAACTATATTCAGAGACTGTACCACTAGCATAGGACCGTGATCCCTAACAGAAGGGAGACAAATGAGATAAGGATTGTGATGACACCAGCTTTCTTCCTGGAGGTAGTTTCCGCAGTGCAGGGAGGAAGAGACAAAGCTGAGCCTGGTGGCCTTCTGCATTGAAGCGATAGATGAGGAAAACCCAGGCAGCCAGGAGTTGTAGGGCAGAGTATTGCAGAAAAGGGAGCTGGGCTGAAGAGAGCTCCACACATTTGCACAGGGCTCTCCTCAGGTCTTTGATGAGTATGAATAGGTGCACGCATGGGAGGAAACTTCCTGAGGCCAGGGAAGAGGAGTCAGAAAGCAGTAGGCCAAGCAATTGGCCTAGTTCACAAATGACTGAGAATAGTTTATGTTTCTACTAGTCTGAATGAAGAGAACTCCTGATACACATGGTCGACTCCTCAGAAGCGTCATGCCTTAACATTGAGACTACATTAGTTTTACAGTAAAGGCGTATCTGAATCATCCATAACAGAGCATAAAAGAAAGCCTCAGGGCTGGGATTGGTGGCTCACGCCTGTGATCCCAGCCCTTTGGGAGGCTGAGGTGGGCAGATCACCTGAGGTCAGGAGTTGAAGACCAGCCTGGCCAACATGGAGAAACCCCGTCTCTACTAAAAGTACAAAAATTAGCTGGGTGTGATGTTGCGTGCTGTAATCCCAGCTACTCAGGAAGCTGAGGGAGGAGGGAGGAGAATCGCTTGAACCCAGGAGGTGGAGGTTGCAGTGAGCCCAGATTGTGCCACTGCGCTCCAGCCTAGGTGACAGAGCAAGACTCTGTCTCAGAAAAAAGAGTAAGTCTCAAAGGATCATCCTTAAGTTAATTAACTGTGTCCCTGAAAAAAATTCAATACTTTTTAAAGGTAAACCACAAAATCTAGCCCTCTACAAAATTGTACATGTTAACCTTTTAAAAATTACAAAGTCTGACATTGAATGATAATTTATCAGGGATAGAAATAGGCAGAAAAAAGGATCCATAAATAGGAGAAAAATCAGCTGGTAGAGATGTATCCAGAAATGATGAAAATGGTAGATAAGGGCCAGAAGTAGCTCTTATAAATCTCACAAATATGCTCAAGGATGTATGATGACAGAGATACTGAAGATATAAAAAGACCTAAATGAAATTTCTACACATGAACAGTATAATGTTGGAAATGACAAAATATATTGACTGAACTTCTGCTTAGGATGTAGAGTTGAACATGGCTAACCATGCCCAACTGTGAGCAGAAAACAGAACAATTTTTAAGCCATAACTTTTCTTGAGCCCATCAAAGAACTGAAGTCATAGAGCAAGAGTTAAAAGCCTTTCTGAGGAGAGGTGGACACAGAATTGGTCTACGTTTGGCAGAACCTGAGAGCAAGAGGATTTTGGCTGCCAAAAAAGCCCCCTCCTCACCCCCTCAAAAAAGCAGCTAAAAAGTCAACAGCTAAGATTTTAACAATTTTTTAGAGGTTGACTGAGCTGATAATCTGAAATGATAGGGCGTTCCAGATGCAAGAGGGGATCACATGTGCCCACGAACTCTTTTTCATAGCCCTCCTTTTGGTATACTGGGAAAGATTAGAGTCAGGATAGGACACTGGCTGCCTTTCATTGCTTTTTTCTATCAAATTGGGAAGTTTTGGTCCATTTTTTCTTTTTGTTGTTTTTTGGGCCATTATTAAAAAATTTTTTTTGCTACCTGCCCTTTGAAATGGTGAACCTTTGCCTGGGCCCTGAGGGAAGGAGGAAGGGTTTCTTGCTCCTGTCCCAGCAGCTGGAGGCTTTTTGCTCTGTGTGATAGGAGGGAGCAGGGAACAGGTACCAGCGAATGCTTGAGAAGAAGGCGGGGAAGCCAGGCTCCTCCGAGTTTCCTCAGTCAGTGCTCTGAGTGCAAAACAAAGGAAACCTGGATTCTGCAAAACACCAAGACTTAAGGGAAAAAGGCAGATTTTTTTTTAAGTGGGTGTTTTATTGAGATGTAATTTACCTAGCACAAAATTCATCCTTTTAAAGTATACAATTCAGTGGGTTTTAGTATAGCCACAGAGTTCTGCAACTGTCATCACTATAAGTTCCAGAACATTTTCATCACCCTGGAAAACACAGTACCCCTTAGCCATCACTCTCCCCATTCCTCCACCTCCCCCAGCCCTAGGCACCCATTACTTTACTTTCTCTCTGTATAAATTTACCTATTGTAAACCTTTCACAGGAATGGAATCACTCCAAAATGCAGTTGTGACTGGTGTTGACAAAAAGAGCCAAACTCTGTAAAATATTTGAAGAGATTTATTCTGAACCCAGTATCAATGACCATGGCCTGCTGAGAACATATGCCCAAAGTAGTTGGGGTACAGCTTGGTTTTATATATTTTAGGGAGGCCTGAGACATCAATCAAATGCATTTAAGAAATACATTGGTTTGGTTCAGAAAGGTGGGGCAACTGAAAGTGGAGGCTTCTAGGCTATAGGTAAATTTAAACACTTTCTGGTTGACAGTTGGCTGAGTTTATCTGAAGATATGGGATCCATGGAAAGGAAGTGTTCAGCTTAAGAAAAACAATTGTGCAGACCAAGTTTTATTGTGCAGAGGAATCTCTCAGATAGCAGACATCAGAGAGAGAGCAGGTTATAAAATGTTTCTTATCAGACCTAAAAGTGTACCTGGTTCTTAGTTGACCATCTCCTGGATCTGGAAAGAAAGGAAGGGAAACAAAGGGGAAAGGAGATTCTCTATGGAATGTGGATTTTTCCCACAAGAGACTTTACAGAGCAATTTCAAGGCATGGCAAGGAAATATATTTTGGGGTTAAATATACTTTTTTCCTTGTCTCATAATGCTATGCCAGAGTCAGATTGAAAAGTAAGTCACAATATATAGGGTTAAATAAAACCAATCTGATGAGAATTTATGGTTTGTAGGGCATGACTCCCTAGACCCCTTAGATAGGAATTTGGGCAAGATCAAAAATTAGAGCTTAGTCCTCACTGGCTTCTTACACTTAGCATAATGTTTTCAAGGATCATCCATGTTGAAGCGTGTATTGATACTTCCTTTATTTTTATTGGTGAATAATATTTCATTGATAGGGATATTGACAGAGCGGGAGCATGTTCATCTTGGACAAGTACCGCTATTTTAAAGTTCCCCTTGCTAAAAATCCTCCTAAATCCAAAGGGTATCAGCCTAATGGGTAAGGTCAGCATGACCATAAACCACAAATGACATCTCCAACCAGAAACATTCCATCCATAAGATAAACCCCTCCCCAACCAGAGATATGCCAGTCCTGAGATAACTTCTCCTCCTGCTGGAGAGATATCAGCCCCAAGATAACCTCCCCTCCAACCAGAGACATTCCAACCCTGCAGTAGAATTCTCCCCTACACAGAAGCATTCCAAGCCTGTGATAAGCTCCCTCAACCTAAAGCCAATAAATACTCTTAGTCTGTAAGAGAAATCGTTCCTGCCTGAAATTGGCCAGAAGCCCCTGTCAGGTTTATTCTCCAAAATAAACCTGTCTTTGACTGTTCAGCCACTTTTTTTGTGTTTCTTTCCTCTTTCTTTAACTCTTATAGATATATCACGGTTTTTAAACTTGTTCATTAATTATGGACCATTTGGATTATTTCTATTTTTGGCTTTTATTAATACTGTTGCTATGAACATTTATGTACTTTTTTTTTTTTTTTGAGATGGAGTCTTGCTCTGTCACCAGGCTGGAGCACAGTGGTACAGTCTTGGCTCACTGCAACCTCTGCCTCCTGGGTTCAAGCGATCCTTCCGCCTCAGCCTCCCGAGTATCTGGGACTACAGGTGCGAGCCAAATGTCCAGCTAATTTTTGTATTTTTAGTAGAGATCGGGTTTCACCATGTTGGCCAGGATGGTCTCGATCTCTTGACCTTGTGATCCACCCGCCTCGGCCTCCTAAAGTGCTGGGATTATAGGCGTGCGCCACCGTGCCTGGCCATACATTTTTTTTTTGAGACTGAGTTTCACTCTGTCATCCAGGCTGAAGTGCAGTAGTGTGATCTTGGCTTACTGCAACCTCCGCCTCCTAGGCTCAAGCCATCTTCCCACCTCAGCCTCCCAAGTAGCTGGGACTGCAGGCCCATGCCACAAGGCCTGGCTAATTTTCGTAGGGACAGGATTTTACCATGTTGTCCAGGCTGGTCTCAAATTCCTAAGCTCAAATGAGCCACTCGTCTTTGTCTCCCAAAGTGCTGGAATTACAGATGTGAACTACCACACCTGGCTTATGTACATATTTTTGTATAGACTATGTTTTATTTTCTCTTGGATATTTACATTGAAGTGTAATTTCTCAGTCACATGATAACCCTAAGTTTAACATTTTGAGGAGATGCCAAACTGTTTTCCAGAGTGGCTGCACTGACTTTTAAAATAGTGGAATAAAGACATCTGGATATTCACTTTTCCATAAAAGTAGTGACTACACTGGCAAATATTGCCAAAATAAACTTTTTCAGAACTCTAAAAATTAACCAAATGTTTGCAACAATTTGAGGGGTGTTCACTGAAAGAAAAAAGGTGGGTCCTAAATCTTAGTAAGAAGAGCACATTTTGTGGCATTTGTCGTATTCCCATCCCCCTTTTGCCAGCTCCATGGTAACATTGGAAACCAGAAGCTTCATAGTCTCAGTATTTGTAAAAACCAGTAGCCTAGTAGCCACTGGAGGGAACAGACCAGCTTTGCAGTGCCAAGATTAAAAGCTCTATCCCCAGTGAATTGCCACTATTTGCCCTGTATGGAGGATTTCTGATAAATTACAAATCATTCACAGTGCTTGAAATTTGATTTCAGGGCTCACTTAGCAGGAAAAGCCCTATCTCCAGTGTGTTTTTAAAAAAACAATCAGGATACTTCTTTAACATTGTAGTTGTCCAAGGTGAGGCTAACAGTTGAGACAGACCAGAGGCTTTTACCACTGAGCCTCCCAGGTGTTAGTAAGGAAAGTTAATCTCATTCAGGGACTAGGCACTTGACATTTATTACCCTGTTTAACTTTAAACTTTGAGGTGCATGTGTCTCAAAGACAGTAAAAGTTGAGAGTTCAACCATCAAATGCTAGCAGTCTATGCTTTGGCCTGTAAGCAATGTCAACCCACCCTCCCATTGAGGCAATCAGTCAT
>CAUYQU010074441.1:12500-26407 GCA_963574635.1 Cheracebus regulus
ATGTATTTGTATTTTAAAGTAGTTAGCATGCAGTTGACCAAGCCTTTGTTCATTTGAGGGAAAATGCATGAAGGGTTGTAACTAAAGGATAAATTAACTCTGTTGAATTATTTCTGAAGTTGTTTGCTTCCAATGAAAAACAAGAAACATGATTTGGTAATACATATTTAAACCTGCTCTTGCTACACATTTTTTCATGTTGCTCTTTCACAGCTTTTCATTTAGCTACACTAAAACAAAAGATGATCACCTTACTTTTGAATACATTATTTTTAGTATATTTGAAATCAGATATTTGATTAGATTATTATTCAGTAATAGGCTTTGATTGACTTTGGCTTTTTTTTGCCTTTGAGGAAAACCACTGATCTGCAGAATCTATGTTTGAAATGATAATTTACATATTTATTATTATTTCAAAAGGCCCAGAAACTTTTGCTTACCAGACAGAGTTATAACAGCGAGTTCTAATAACTGATTCTGGGGAATGTTTTGATACTGTTTTCTAATAACAGAATAAAATACACCTACATCATCACAGAAACAATCATACGTGTTTCTCTCATTTCATTATCAGTGCTTGGTGCTAGCTAATGCTTTTGATTCTATCATCATTTTTCTAAAGAAAATACTTATTATAACAACAGTTGGTTTCTTATAAAAATAAATATTTTAATTCATGAGATTTTTCAATTTAGTTATTAAAATATTGAGTATTTAATGGAATAGTTGTAGAAAAGTAAAATTAATTATAAATTATATTTTAGGTTCACGTTTATTTACATTAATATGATCAATTTTTAAATTATGCTTTAAATTATAAATACCATTAAAAGCAAGATTTGAACATATAAAAAAAATTCAGAATTAAAATTATGCATTTGAAGAATAAGATAATTAACTGGAATTATAATACAAAGAATATTTTGTCACTTGTTATTGATATAACTAAAAATTATTTTATTAGGAGAAAATAGAAGCCTTTAAAATGCAAAATTTCCAGGTGAAGAGTATAGGAATACTGAGAAGCAATAACTGTATTATTTTTTGTTGATTTAGACAACACTCTTGCTATGAAAATATGTAGAGCAAATTTTGGCTAAACACAAGCTGAAGAGATTCCAGCCAACTTCTCACTATTGGGCACCACATAAAATCTTTATTGCACATTTTTTACTTCATTACATCTTTTTCTTATCACCACCTGCCTTTTAAATTAAAACTTAAGCTATAGCATTAAAATCTTTAAATCTATACCTTTTCAAATAACATCTGTATTTCCATATCAATTAAATTTATTGAAAAAATAAAAAGCCTTAAGATAATGAAAACACATGTTTTTCATATTGGCTCTTATTTTAATATTTCCTTTCATGTTTTCCCTTTCTGCGGAAGTAAGGAGCTGGAAGGGATGTATTACTTTTACGTTAGTGCCATTCAGCCTTGGAGAGTAGAATGAACGCTGCCCTAGTGACGAGTCACCATTTTGAAGATGGGCCAGATGTGTGGCAATATTATGGTGGGCAGGGAAGTCTCAAAATAAGATGCTACAATCTGTCTATGACTCACCAGCATATGTGTGTGTGTGTGTGTGTGTGTGTGTGTGTGTGTGTGTGTTACTGGTGGTGGTGGTGGTGTGTGTGTATGTGTGTGTGTGTCCTTAAGGAATGTTTTCGGCCAAATGGTGCTTAAAAATACTGACAATATTTTACCTCAGTTTGAATCTCGTGATTATCAACTGTAGATTTTCAAGAAAGATGCAAAAAGGCAAATGACTCAAAGCATATGTAACTAATTTAGGACCTGTAGTCAACAAGCGACACAAATTGGAAATATTGCTGCATTATCCTAAAGAGAACGCTGGGAAATAATCACTTAAAAATATGTATATATTTGTTGAACTGGTTGGTCTAGTTACATAATGGAAATACAAGCATTTGACTTTTTGTTCCTTCTGCTATTGTTATGGTCTTCTCTATAATGATGAGCTACTATGCTTTTCTGTGTTTACTCAAAGATACAGAAAAAGACATTATCCTCATTTCCCAATCTGGAGTGCTAAAGAGACAGGGTCACGGACATACACAGGTAGTAAGGTGTTTGAAAGATGAGATGATGGATTCATGTTTATATTTTCCGTGCTTTTACTTTAATGCTGTGATTTTACCATATTAGGAAAGATCTTTATATTCAATGTGTTTGATTGACATTTTCACTTTTTTTGGGAAAGTTACTGCTTGAGGCTTGGAGTGGGGTTCTGGCTTTCACAAAGCAACTATGAGGTCGTCCTCCCCTGTGGGAGATAAAGAGGAGGGGTCATGAAGCAGCAGGTTAGATTTGGGGCTCAAATGCTTGTTTTAGGAAATAAGGAGAATGAGGGGAGAAATGTGGACAGGAAATGTAAAGTAAATCTAGGAAGCTTTCTGAGAGATACCTGTGATGCTGAAATGAGAGACTCTCTTCCTTACCCCCTCTCAGGTACCTGCTCTAAGTGGTGTGGAACTGCAGTATGAAGAAAGGTCAAATGTATTTTGCTTAGAAAAATCAGTGGGTTTTATTTAGCTTTCAAATTTAATCCAGCAATAGATCATGTAATTATTTGCTAAAATTCAAAAAGTGTAAAAGGTTAAACAGTGAAAACTCATTGTCTTCCTTGGACCCCGTGCCACTTAGTTCCCCTTCGAAGAGGCAACAAATGTGATTAATATCCCAATTATCATTAATTATTCCAGTGGTATTTTGTGTATTTCTCAAAAAATTTTCATGCATACATATTTTTCTTTTACATAGCATTAGCATAACATACCTCCCATTTGCATCTTGTTTTTTCACTTCATATATGGAGCGCTTTCCTTATTCTTATACAAAAGGAGTCCCTGTTCTATTTTTATGGTTGTGTAGTATTCTGGTTTGAGAATGCACCATAAATCATTTAGTCAGTTGCCTATTGATAGATGTTTAGGTTGCTTCCCATCTTTTGCTCTTATAAAAAAATGCAAGAATGAGGCTGAGTGCAGTGGCTCACACCTGTAATCCCGGCACTTTGGGAGGCCAAGGTGGGTGGATCACTTGAGGTCAGGAGTTCGAGACCAGCCTGGCCAAGATGGCGAAGCCCCTTCTCTACTAAAAATATAAAAATTAGCGGGGTGGTGCTGGCGCATGCCTGTAATCCCAGCTACTGGTGAGGACGAGGTAGGAGAACTGCTTGCACCCAGGAGGCGGAGGTTGCAGTGAGCCAAGATGGCGCACTGCACTCCAGCCTGGGTGACAAGAACAAAACTCCTCCTCCTCCTCAAAAAAAAAAAAAAGCAAGAATCATTCTGCATTACTGGCTGAAAAGTAAAATGGTGCAGCCACTGTGAAAATAGTATGGTTTCTCAAAATGTTAAAGATAGAATTACCATATGATCCAGAAATTCTACTCCTAGGTATATAACCAAAATAATTGCAAGCTGGAACTAAAACAGATATATCTTCTATACCAGTGTTCATAGTGGCATTATTCACAGTATATAAAAGGTGGAAACAGCCTAAATGTCTATCCACAAATGAATAAAATAAACTATGATTAATCTTTGGAAAGGAAGGAAATTCTGACACATTACAATATGGATGAGTCTTTATACATGCTAAGTGAAATGTCAGACACAATGAGCAAATACTGTATGATTCTACTTACATGAAGTGCCTAGGATAAACAAATTGTGTTTCTACAGATGAAAAGTAGGACAGTGGTTACCAGAGGAAGGGGGAAAGGGGAAAATGGGCAGTTATTGTTTAATGGGTGCAGAGTTCGAGAAAATGAAAACGTTCTGGAAATGGATACTGGTGTCGATTACACAACAATGTGAATATACTTAATGTCACTGAATGGTACATTCAAAAATGGTCAAAATGGTAAAATTTGTTATGTGTCTTTTACCGCAATAACAATATCACCCAAAAGTGCAACAGTGAGCCACCTTGTACGCCTGTGATTTTGCATGTGTGGAGTACATTTTCTTGATAAATTCCTAGGGTGTGCAAATGTATGTGCATTTGTAATATTGTTACTTGGCTAAAGATTGTTGGTTATCTTTCTACCAATTGTGTATGACACTGCCTGTTTGCTCACATCGTAGCATGGATGTATTTAATTAAACTTTTCTCTCTTTGTCAATCTGATAGGTGAAAACTCAATTGCTCTTTTTAAGAATACTAAAAGGAAACCGTGCCTGTAAACTTTTTTGAGGGGCTGGAATCGACATCCTTATGTGTATGAATGGGGAAGATGAGGCATACTTGATCTTTTAGCCTATGAGCTAATGGAAGCTGTATTTGGACTGATAATGTGAAGAACTGAGTGATATGTCATTCGTTAATTTTCAAATGGCCTTAGCTAAAGCTAGGCTAAACAGTTTGCCTAAATGACACATATGGTATGGTTTCAACGGTACACTTTACAGCTTAAAGGAATTTCAACTTTCTTCTTGGTTGTTAATTTGTCAAACATTTAACAATAAGATACAGTGCCTGCTTATGAAGAGCTTACAGTGGGACGGGGAGAGTACCCAATAAGCAGGCAGTTGCAATATAGGGTAGTATGGGGGTGAGTATGGACTGATAAAGAAAGAGAGTGGGTGGGTCTTTACCTCCAATTTGGGTCCTGAGAGGAAAGGAAGATATTTTAGAAAGGGCTGTGTCTGAGCGGAGTCCTTCCCACAAAGAGGAGTTCGGCAACTAGAGGGGGAGAGAAGGGAGAGGGATGGGACATTTGAGGAATCTGGAAAAAGGAAAGACGCGGTTGTTGCCAGTTCCTGAGGCAAGAGAAAGTATGAAACCTGGAGGGCAACCAGGTAGTTTGGGTGGGTCAGAGCCTGGAATGGAAGAGTTCCTCAGTGAGCACAAGCTTCCTGTTATCTTCAGAAGTCCAGACCTTGGAAATATGTGGGGTTCTTTCTCTTGTCTGGGGCTTTCTCCTAAACATGTAGCTTGAAAATGAGTTTTCACTTTGACCCTTGGTAAGACTGTAATCTCCATAGGGTTAGAGAGAATCTTTGTAAATATTTTGAAATTCTTTTGGCACCAGCACTGTAGTATGTGTAACAGGCCTCCCTCTCCATGATCCAGAAATTCTGCTCCTAGGTGTGTGACCCCAAGAATTGAAAGCTGGAACAAAACAGATAATTGTATACCTTGTATATCAATGTTCACAGTGGCATTATTCACAGTAGATAAAACGTGGAAACAGCCTAAATATCCATCATTGAGTCTCCAGATTTTATCACACATTTAAATGCTTATTTTAACAATCTAATAATAATCAAAGGCTCTGTCCCTGCTTAAAAACATGTCCTGCTTTCTCCCCATTTTCTTGATTCCTTTTTACTCTTTAACTTACATCCTCTTATTCCTTTATCAAACCCTCCTGAAATTCCATCTGCATTACCAAGCCTCTCCTTGAAGCATTTCCTAGTTCTGTCCTTCCTCTGGCCTATAAATCATTTGTTTCTTCTCCAATCATTTATTGAGGTTTGATTTTGTGCTGGATACTGGATAAAATATGCTGAGGATATAAGGATGAACAAAACCAGTCCATGACCTCAGGTTCATATTCTCTGAGCATTTTATTACCCCTATTATAGGGCATATCACAGCCTGCCTTTATTACAGGACATAATTAGAGCATTTTGATTCATATATGTAGCCTATGGCCATAGCGTAGTGCCTAGGACCTACAAGTGTGTGTCATCAAACCTTTTCAATTATGGATTGAGAGAGAGGACATTTATTGAGCATTTATTCTGTACACTACACTTGGATAAGTACTTTATAGCCATCTCATTTATCTTTTCTCAAAAGCCTGCAGAGCCAGAATGATTAGTTCCTCCATTTCACATACAGGAAACTGAGAAACAGAGCACTTAAATTAATTTGCCCAGGATCAATCACACTGCTAAGAAGTGCCAGAGCCTGGATTTAGACCCACAGAGTCTGGTTCCAGGGCCCTTGCTTTTGGTTGTGATTCTAGACTAATTTTCTTCTCTCATCATTCCAGGCTGCAGGTCACACAGTCAACAGCACAACTTTAGTCCATGTGTAACTTTGTTTTACTCTATGTCCCCAAGGTTCTGTGGGCTGTGTTTGTATGTAATAGTAAATATGCCTCCACAGCTAGGTCATAGCATCCAGACTGTACACTGTAGACAACAGGTAACATCTATATTTATCTAGTTGTTTGTGAAGCTTGTAGACAGATGTCTGCATAAAGACTATCCATGCTTAAAAATGAGAAGGTTTTCAAGCCAGGTGTGGTGGCTCATGCGTGTAATCCCAGCACTTTGGGAGGCTGAGGCAGATCACCTGAGATCAGGAGTTCGAGATCAGCTTGGTCAACATGGCAAAATCCCATCTCTACTAAAAATACAAAAAATTAGCTAGGCATGGTGTTGAACACCTGTAGTCACAGCTACTCGGGAGGCTGAGGCAGGAGAATTGCTTGAGGTTGCAGTGAGCTGAGATCATGCAACTGTACTCCAGCCTGGGTGACAGAGTGAGACTCTGTCTCAAAAAAAAACCGAATGACAGGTTTTCAGTTATTTATGATCAGATAAAATGGAGGAGGTGTGGTGTTATTTTCTGCAACCCTGAGGATTTGCTGGCATACCATCTCATCACACTTCACTTAGAAGAGGACTGGTCAAACAAGACTGACGTAGTTTAGAACATGTGGTCACTTAAAACAGTTGTCATACTAAGTCAGAGTTGAGAGGGTCCACAAGGCAGTCTCTGCAAATCTGAAGTCTAGTGCTGACTACCCTTTAAACTGATTTCTTTAGTCATGGTCATCTGATGCTCCTGTGTGTTTGGACACATGGGAGCTCCTATTACTAGAAGCAACATGGGACCAGTGTAGCATAAGTAAGGAGACAGGCGGAGTCTCCCTGACCCTTGGAATTCTAAGTTAATGTGGCTTGAACCCCAGTCTTCAGTGTTCCCCATAATTTATTTGCATTCCTAAGGGCTTGTTTTCTTGCAGCTTCTTCTGCTGTAATGTTTTGCATCTGTAAGTGTTTTGTTTTGTTCTTTGTCAACCTGGATGCAAAATTCAGTGCCTCTACTAGTTTACCATCCATATCCACTCACCAACCATTGCCTGAGTTTGTAACTTGATTGAATGTTTGAGGACTTCAGTCTTTCAATGATTTCATTAGTTGCTCCCTCTTCTTTCTCTGCCCTGACCTTCTTTTCTTCTACTCCTTCTCTCTTCAGCGCAAACAAATTTCTCTGTCTCACGCTGTGTAGTTTCACCCTCTCCCCTGAATCCTTGGCCTTAAGTGACATTCCTGCCCTGCAGGACTCATCCACCCCAAGTGGGCCTACTAAAGCATTTTCTCAACAAAGGCAATTCTCTAACTAAGAGGAATTCTCATACCAGCTGCCAGGAGAATAAAATGTTCTTCATCTAACCCCCCTAATAATAAAGCAACAAAGGTTGAGAGTGATTTATTTTCTTTTAAGAAATAGATTAGAACAGACTCAAGGTTATCTTGGTAATAATAGCACTGTCTCTCTCCCTTGCATTCCAATATGCTGTCTTGAATGGGAGTGAAAGGCGTGAAGTTACAGCTCGCTCAAAGGGAATTGAGCATAGGGGTGCTATCTGTATGTTGCAGAGGACAAAAGAGCTTCTCTACTTTGCCCGATTACTGATGAGTAGTTATCTAGCATCTGCTTCTACATCCCCAAAGTCGAATTTACAACCTCTTAAGCCAGCACATCATGCGTAGGGCAATACTGACAATTTAGAAAATTATTCTTTGTATTGAGCTGATATCAGCCTTCTGGAGGTTCCATCCTTGTATTGAAACTATTTGCATGAAGTCAGACCTGACTAATTTGATTGGAGTTACATTAGTCCAGCATCATATACTCTCCATCCTAAATGTACATCTGATAAGCCACATTCTTGCTCAGAAAGTCTTGGTGGCTCACCATTACACGGAGAATGAAATTTAACCTCCTTAGCAGAACAGTGTCCTTGATAAATTGGTTTAAATCATTTCTCCATCTTAACCTCCTCCTTACCCCTTCCACAAATATGTATGACACTTGTGTTTTTTTTCTTTATTTCTTTTTTTTTTTTGGGACAGAATCTCACTTTGGGTGACAGAACGTCACCCAGGCTGGGGTGCAGTGTTGCCTGCAATCTCAGCCTCTCAGGTTCAAGTGATTCTCGTGCCTCAGCCTCCCGAGTAGCTGGGATTATAGGCGTGTGCTACCAAGCCCAGCTAACTTTGTTGTATTTTCAGTAGAGACGGGGTTTTGCCATGTTGGCCAGGCTGGTCTCGAATTCCTGACCTCAAGTGATCCGCCTGCCTTGTCGTCCCAAAGTGCTGGGCCTACAGGCATCTGGCCACCACTTGTTTTCCTTTTGCTTTCCCACCATTGTAACAGCTTCTTAACCTGCTCATCTCTCCTCAGCATCCTATTTATCTCCAATGGAACTTTCACTTTGAAGTCTTTTTTTGCTATCTCTAGTCAGATGTGTTGCTGCCATCACTCGGCTTCTTGTCACTCTAGACCTGCCCTGTCCAACACTGTAGCCACGAGCCACATGTGACTTTTGAACACTTGTGATGTGGCTGGTCCAGATTGAGATGTTCTGTAAGTTTAAATTACAGAATTAAATCCAAAGACTTAGTACAAAAAACAGACTGTAAATATCTCATAAGTAGTTTTTTACACTGATTACATGTTGAAATGACAATATGTTGGTTATATTAGTTTATATAAAACATATTATATTAATTTCATGTTTAAAAACCTTTTAATCTGGCTACTAGAAAACTTGAAATTACATATGTGGCTCACATATTTGGCTTGCATTATAATTCTATTGAAGAATCCTGCTTTAAACCACTATATGTGATTCAATGCTAAGCACCTTGGATTATCACTCTCTGTGTACATTTCGGCCCCAGCTACTAGAGTTTAAGTAGTCTGAGGTCAGGAACTTGTAACTTGCTATATTCCTCACTGCTACAAAATTTGTCAGATGTGCAATATGTGCTAATGAAATAAAACAGAAAACATTTTTATCAGAAGAGGTCAGAAATTCAAATGCCTACAGAAACCAGGCAGGTGGCATAATTATATGAAGTGAGCTGGATTTCATAGGAATCTTGATGTCAGGGACATGATAGGGGTTGGAAGAAGGTTAGTAGGGACTATGGTCATCTGAAGATTCACTGCTGTGTAAAGGGACAACCACTCCTCCACTATAGCCCAATTATTACATAGGAATGGAAGCCCAGGGTTGCCAAATTTTCCAAATTTGTGAGAGAAACTTGATATTTTGAGCTTTATGGGAATTAAAGTGATTTTCATGTTGATTTAACTCATATAAATTTTGTGTGGGCTAAGCAAAGCAAGTCAGTGGCCTTGCTGCAGCCTAAAAGTTGCCAGTTTGTACTTCTGATCTGAAGGGTAAAATAAAATTTACCCACAACACCATACCACAGAAGAGGAGAAGAATAAGGTTTATTATTGTGGCTTTGATCAAGAAGAGGCTGGAATCAGAGATTCAAATTTGTAGAGCATTCAATAAACTCTTGGTAAATGATATTTCCAAGCATTCCCAAATACTTCAAGTTAAAAAACATTCCCTTCTGCAGAATTTCTCAAGATTTAGGCTCTTAAGGGAAAAAAAGGGGGAGTTTGGACGGTCCAAAAATAAGTTTATTGACAGAAGTGTGAAACTGTCAATCCAAAAGAGAATTAAATGTCTCTTATTCCCCAGTCTGTAACTGCTTACAGTTTAGGAAATGACCAAAAAAACCCATCACTGTCTGAGTTTTCAGAGCTCTTATGACTTGTGTGTTTATAGAGGAAGTCTTATGGCTAACTAGTTTAGCACACATGAGGTGACAAGCTTAGAATGAGCTGAATGCTGGTTAGAATAATGTTATTTTTAAATGCAGTGCTTCTAAGGTAGATTAGCATTACTCCTGCTTTGGTTTCCATTTCTCTGAAACACCAAATCAGTTCTCCAAGTAATTCAGAAGAATTCTGGCTTAGAATAGTATAGCATGTTGAACAAATTCTTATTAGTAATTTATTTATTTTTTGTCATTTTATGACACTCAGTAACCTGTAGTCATAACAATATCAGAATTAGCCTACCAAAAGGTCATTATTCTGTTGAGTTGGAAAATAAGT
The DNA here is from genome assembly GCA_963574635.1 of Cheracebus regulus. NCBI lineage: Eukaryota > Metazoa > Chordata > Mammalia > Primates > Pitheciidae > Cheracebus > Cheracebus regulus. The sequence continues at coordinate 22,701 of CAUYQU010074441.1, forward strand.
GAAGATATGTAAAATTGCACTTTAATTTAAATTTTGTTATTTTCCATGTAAATTGAGTACCTGAAATCAGAGATTCCATTTACAATATTGTTTTTGAAAGTCATCCATCATGTATAAATGAATATATAAGAATTTCTAAAGCTCTCCTAAGCAAATAGGAAGAAGGAGCATGTTGTAAGATGAATCAACATGTTATTTTCTTTTTTTCTTTAATTTTAAAAATTTTACTTTAAATTCTGGGATGCATGTGCAGAATGTGCAGATTTGTTACATAGGTATATGCATGCCATGGTAGTTTGCTGTACCTATTAACCCATCCTGTAAGTTCCCTCCCTTTGCCCCCTAACCCCCAACAGGCCCTGGTGTGTGTTGTTCCCCACCCTGTGTCCGTATTTTCTCATTGTTAAGCTGCCACTTATGAGTGAGAACATGCAGTGTTTGGTTTTCTGTTCCTGTGTTAGTTTGCTGAGGATGATAGCTTGCAGCTTTATCCATATCCCTGCAAAGGACATGATCTCATTCCTTTTTATGACTATGTAGTATTCCATGGTGTACATGTACCACATTTTCTTTATCTAGTCTATTATTTGTGGGCATTTGGGTTGGTCCCAAGTCTTTGCTATTGTAAATAGTTTTGCAGTAAACATAGATGTGCATGTGACTTTATAGTAGAATGATTTATATTCCTTTGGATATATCCTCATTAATGGGATTGCTGGGTCAAATGGTATTTCTCATTCTAGATCCTTGAGGAATTGCCATACTGTCTTCTACAATGGTTGAACTAGTTCACATTCCCACCAATAGTGTAAAAGCATTCCTGTTTCTCCACATCCTTGCCTGCATCTGTTGTTTCTTGACTTTTTAATAATTGCCATTCTGACTAGTGTGAAATGGTATCTCATTGTGGTTTTGATTTACATTTCTCTAATGATCAGTGATGTTGAGCTTTTTTTCATGTTTGTTGGTCATGTAAATGTCTTCTTTTGAGAAGTGTCTGTTCATATCCTTTGCCCAGTTTTTGATTTTTTTTTTTTTTTTGGTAAATTTGTTTATGTTCTTTGTAAATTCTGATGATTATGTGTCTTGGGGTTGAATTCTCATGGAGTATCTTAGTGGTGTTCTCTGTATTTCCTGAATTTGCATGTTGGCCTGTCTTGCTAGGCTGGAGAAGTTCTCCTGGGTAATATCCTGAAGAGTGTTTTCCATCTTGTTTCCATTTTCTCCTTCTCAGTCAGATACTCCAATCAATTGTAGTTTCAATCTTTTTACGAAGTCCCATATTCCTTGGAGGCTTTGTTCATTCCTTTTCGTTCTTTTTTCTCTAGTCTTGTCTGCATGCCTTATTTCAGCAAGGTGGTCTTCAAACTCTGATATCCTTTCTTCTGCTTGATTGATTCAGATATTGATACTTGTGTATGCTTCACAGAGTTCTCGTACTGTGTTTTTCAGCTCCAAGTCATTTATGTACCTCTCTAAACTGGTTATTGTAGTTAGCATCTCCTCTAACCTTTTATAAAGGCTCTTAGCTTCTTTGCGTTGGGTTAGAACATATTCCTTTAGCGCAGTGTAGTTTTTTATTACCCATCTTCTGAAGTCTACTTTTGTCAATTTGCCCATCTCATCCTCTGTCCAGTTTTGTACCCTTGCTGGAGAGATGTTGCAGTCATTTGGAGAAGAAGAGGCACTTTGGCTTTTTGGATTTTCAGCATTTTTACATTCTTTCTCATCTTTAGGAGTTTGTCTAGTTTGGATCTGTGAGGCTGCTGACCCTTGGATGGGGTTTTTGTGGGGGCTTTTTTGTTGTTGTTGATGCTGTTGTTGGTTTCTGTTTGTTTTCTTTCAGTGGTCAGGTCCCTCTTCTGTAGGGCTGCTGCAGTTTGCTAGGGGTTCACTTTAGGCCGTATTCATCTGGTTTGCTCTGGTTCCTGGAAATGTCACTCAAGGAGGCTAGAGAACAGCAAAGATGTGTGCCTGCTCCTTCTTCTGGGACTCTGACCTTGAGAGGTACCAATCTGATATCAGCAGGATTGTTTTTTATAGGGTGCCTGAAAACCCTTGTTGGAGCGTCTCACCCAGCTGGGTGGCACGGGGAACAGGACCCATTTAATGAAGCACTTTGACTGCCCGCTGGTGGAGGGGTGTGCTTCACTGGGGGGAACCCTCTCGTCTGGACCGCCCAGATTCCTCAGAACTGCCAGGAGGACAGGCCAAGTCTGCTGGTCTACAGAGACTGCAGCCACCCTCTCCCTAGGGGCTCAGGCCCAGGGAGATCCAGGTTCTGTCCCTGAGCCTCTGGCTGGAGTTCCTGGAGTTCCTGCAGGGAAACTCTGTCCAGTGAGGAAGGATGGGTAGAGCCAGGCCTGAAGAGGCGCTCTGGCTGCAGTCTGCCACAGTGGTGAGTTGGGTTGTGGGGGATATATCTTGGGAGCAAGCTGTCCAGCCTCCCTGGCTCTAACAGGGGAAAAGAATGGTCTGGAGCTATAGAGATTAATGCTGCCCTTCCCCCACCAGGGAGCTTAGCATGTTAGGCAGTTGTGAGTCCCAGTGCTGGCTGCTGCCCCTCCCCCAGGGAGTGCAAAGGACTTAGACTGCAGGCAGCTACAGCTGTGGTGCTGGTTGCCCCTCTCCCTGGAAGCTAGGGTGGCTTAAGCAGATTCCTGCTGAGAGGCTGTTGAGAATCTCCCCAGCTGTGGGGTTGAGACGCTAGGCCCCAGTGGCATGGGTTTGCCGGTGGGATCTTCTGTTCCATGGGTTGCACATTTCTGTGGAAAAAACATGGTTTTCTCAGCTGGGTAGCATGCTCACCCATGGGCTCCCTTGGCTGGTGGTTGGGGGCTCCCAGGGTGCATGGGGCTCCCAGCTAGGCTGCAGCACCACACTGCTCTTCCTTCCTCTCCATGTGTCACACCAGCCTCCTAGTCAGTTCTGATGAGAGAACCTGGATACCTTTTGCAGGTGAAGGTTTCACATGCCTATTATGGTTCTTTTCGATGGGAGCCTCTGAACGCCATTGTTTCAAGTAGGCCATCTTGGCCATGCTCACCTTCATAATATTTCCTTTACCCAGACAAATTATGCTGTGTATGAACAGCTAGGAACAGTTAATAAGGAAATTTGAAATGTATTCTGATCGTTACTTAAGTAAATATCAATGAGTTGAAAATTCATTCTGACTCATGGCTGGCCTTTGATGAAATTTATAAATCTTTCTGTTCCTCAGCTTCCTGATCGTTAAAGTAGTTGTAATAATCCCATTTATCTCTTAAGCATAATCATATACTGGTATAGGACAGGGTGAGACTCCTGGAAAAGTTCTGAGACATGAGCAGATGGATGTGGTTGTTATTTCCATCGTGTGTTGATATAACAAACATACTTCAAGAACAGCCTGGGTTGCTTTACAGCATCTTACTGTTTATAAAATTAAAGAGCAGCTGCTATATTATTATTATTATTATTATTATTATTATTTTTGAAAGAAAGAGAAAAGGAGAAAGAAAGAAAGAGCAAAAGAAAGAAAAGAATGAAAAAGAGAAAGAAAGAGAAAGAGGGAGAGAGAACAGATTCTTGTTTTATTGCCCAGGCTAGAATGCAGTCTAAAAATGGGTATTAAAAACCTCTTTTATGCCAATAATTGTGCTTAACAATGGAGACAGGAAGGAATAGGGGATGAAAATAACAAATAAGCAGTCAACCAATATTTT